>JZSA01004426.1:0-22183 GCA_000956155.1 Cotesia vestalis | reverse complement strand
AATAATAATAATAATAATAATAATAATAATAATAATAATAATAATAATAATAATAAAAACGGCAAAAGTTGTTTCAAAAACTTATGATTAAAATTATCGATAAAAATAACGTCAAGTTAAAAGATCGAAAAGGCTTGAATATTAAAAAAATTAATATTACAAATAATGATAATAATAATTTGCACAGAGCTGTACAGTTTGTATTCTTGGGTACATACGCGGTAAAGAGAAAAGTACACATAGGCTTTGATAGCGAGGATCTCGTGAGCTATACTGACTTTAAATATTTTATTTACTTAATTCTCGATGGATTGCCTGGAGAGCCGAGCACCAAGTGCATCAACTTCGGTTACCTAGAAGGCGAGGTCATGCGGTTGCGGAAAAAATATTCGTTGCATCCATTACATTATCGGTGAGTGTTCTTCACCGCGGAAAGGAGCACGAGGAAATATGACGGAAAGGAGAAGATAGTTTTGCTTTTGCTACTGATGTTGATGTTGATGTTGCTGCTGATGCTACAAATATCTGGTCTGTATATAAGTACGTACTGTACGAAGACCGAGTGCTACGACCCTTGAAGTATTTCTGTTTCCTTTGCAAGTTCGCCAAAGAGTTTCAAGAGGGCATCCGAAAGTGGATGCATGTCAACGAAAAACGGAAAACTGAGAAAGAAGAGCCAGCTACAGATGAAAGATATTTTTTGTGGCCTCTTAAAAACTCTATTTCCCTACTCGAGTTAACTTTGTGTGTTTTTTTATCTTTGTCGAAGATATTCATCTTCGGAACTCTTTTATACCAGGCAGAGCTTTTTATCTACCTGCCTGCTCATCGACGTCAAGGCTTGCAAGGAGAATCAGGCCGATGAAGGTGATACGATGGTTCCCCTTTCGTGACTTATCAAACAGCGAATTGACCTAAAATGAGGTTGAAAAATGTTTGTGGATTCAAGATTTACTTTTTAAAACTAATTTAATTATCACCAGATACTTAGGTACTCAGTTTTTATCAGATATTTTTTATATTAAAATCCATATCAGCTCTGCTTATAAAAAACCTTCAGATTTCCTTCACACGTAGAAAGATTCATTTCTCCAAATGATGGATGTAAAAATTCACTCAGAATTCTCACCCCATTTTTTACTGAGTACTGCTAATCTTCATATCAGACCATCAAAAAGAAAATATGAAACATCAAATTTTCCGATGTAGACTTATCAGGCCACATTAGAAAGTTTTTCTACGAGCAGTCTCTGAGTGAATTTACCACCGCAGAAGATACATTTGAAGATGAGTGTTGAAGAAAGCTTCATAAATTAGCGCAAATTAAGATTCCGTTTTGAGCTCGGCGCTCAACGAAAGGAGCGTTATTAAAAAGAGTTATCGATGTCCATCAATGAGCAAAGTAGTCCCAGCATTAGGAATCTATCCTAAGTCCAGGTATAGGTTTAACTATATTTATGCTTATAACTATGACTATGACTGCAACTATAACTATAACTATTAACGGTATATACAAATGGCAAAGAGACGGTTAAAACCTCGACTCCTTAGACGAAGCTAATTAGACAATAACGGGGCGTTCAGTAGTATTTATTACCGTCGCGATCTACTGCTCTTGCTGGTACAACTGGAGGCACTAAAAGAGAGTTCTTTTGCATTGCGCGGATATGCTACGGCTGGAACTTAAAGAAGCCACTCCCTATCTTGCAACAAACATCAACTTAATGTACTCTATATAAATAGGTATATTGTATATTGTATGTAGGATATTTAACATTTTGCATTTTATATTGTGAGTGTATACAGTGTTTCTAGCCATAGCATACCATGCTCGATAAAGAGGATCAAGTCTTTTATTTTGGTCAACTTTTTTCACGATCGACCCACAAGGAGAACTCAAATTCTCCACCAAGTGAGCCAGGTCAGAGTGAACCAGCGCAAAAACAAAGACCGGAAAATGAAGAAAAAAGTTTAGATAAAAAAGGCGACTTGACGAGTCCCTCAGGAATCCTATAAATGTACCAGCGTCGAAGAATCTGGATTCAATTACCGGGTAAACCTTGAGAGCTATTAAGACCCGCTCGAACATGTAATTACGTCTAACCATGAAATTCGTATCAATATATACGGATACTGAATTGATGAGAAGAGGGAAGAATTATTCACTAATAGCAATGGACCTATTTTTTTGTTTTATTTTAGTTCAATTATGATAATAATTTATTGCGTTAAGCCCATCAATTTCTTGTGAAAAAAATGTTCATATAAAAAATTTTTTTATATGGCAATAGATGACAAATTTTCGTATATGGTTGTATATGGCCATGTGGTCTGAGCATGTGACCATATCAGATTGTGTATCAGAATAAAAGTAATTTCCGTAAATGATGTTTTTAATACTCTAAATTTAAAAAAAAAAATTTATTGAAACTTTTTGATTAAACTAAGATTGACTCCGGGGTCCATAACCTGTTGAAACTGAAAATAATTAATCGTTTTCCAAAAGAATTTTTTGAGAAGCCTACCACTAATACTCATAAAAATGGTTTTATTATTAAAAATAATGTTGATAAAAAGTTTTAATTTTAATATATTATTCCCAGCTAAAATAATGAGAAAATCATTATTTTGTGCATAACATCATGAAAAAATCACGCACGAAGTCGTGAGAAAAATCATAAAAAGATCGTGCACACAAATCCATGATAAAAAAATCGCAACACGGTAACAAGTTAATGTGTTGGTCTACACTGAAAAAAAAGTTTTCTGCTTGGCACAATCTACTGTATTGCAACAAGAGTATCATGACAGGTACAATCTGTATATCCCTGATTAGATAAAGGGATTTAAAAATATAGCCTCAAGGCAAAATGTATAGATATTTATTGTTCAAAACAAATCTTTTTTAATCTTTTCGAATCGTGGTAAACTGTTTTGTTGATTTAACATAGTAATTAAATTAGTTGTTATGACCTATGTACTGTTATCAAAACTTCTGATTTGTTATCCTTGAGCTAACATAATAATTTGAAACCACAATTGGAATTATGTTGTTGTAACTAAGAATTTTATTCAGTGTGGCCATATACAGACATGTCAGAAATTTTTTTTATAGGTTACTATCGTAAATAATTGTCGGTTACAGATTAACAGATTCTGATTAACAAAGCTCGAATGAGATTGAAACTCAAAGGGTTATGGGGTGAAGAAAGGTTGAAAAATAAAGAAACCACGTGCGTCAGGAAATAAGAGTCTTGATGAGTTATAAAAGTAAGAATTAATGGCAGGAAAGTCCAAATGAAATCTAATAAAATGCTGCATTTCTTGAGGTTCTTAAGCATCACTCGTTAAATCTGCCCTTTGAGTTTCATCATCCAGTTGCTTTATGCGTTTCAGCCGTGGCCAAACGCCAGTTTGACGTTTAATGTGCTAGAGAGAGACAGAGGGAAGTTAAGATGATTCGCTGGCTATTAACCCTCCTTGTGAGCCGGTATGACTCGTAAAAGCAAGCGCAAAAGACTGAGCAGTAAAGCCGCTAAAAGCCTCGTTATAAGAATAAATGTGAATAGTGCAGAGTGTAGTAGTATACCACTGAAGGAACTATCACGCTGTTATGCAGGAAACCTGGAAGGTGGTCTTAAATTTAACCTCCCTTGTCTGCTCTTTGGAAGCTCGTCTATTATTTTGTAGTGACATATACGCTTTCTTATTATAAAATACATCCACCCAACGCGAAATGACAGTAAGCTCTTGGGCTTACAAGAGAATAGTTAAATTTCTGATGAAATTATTTATGTTTGGATTTTAGTGAAAACTTTACTGACAGTGATCCCTGAAAGTTATTGTTTTAATAAATTATTGATGAGATTGACGGTGAATTTGAGCTTCGATGAGGTGGATATGAATAATCATACAGTCTTTTAAAGTAATTATCTCAGAAAATTACGAATTACTCCGATTTCTACAGGTGATGGGCCCAAGAGTCAATCGTAGGGAGGATTGATTTCTAGAAGCTCTATTTCTCACTTAAAATAGTCTGATAAGGTCATATATAAATAATGTTTCACAGATACACTTTTTTCTATACATAATCTGACTGAAAATTTTTAAAAATCATCAGAAGAAAAATATTTTTGATTAAAAATATTTGAATTGATGCTTCGAAGGAAATTCTGTATAAAGTTTTTATAAATATGTTTTATTATTATTCAAATAAACCTTTTTAATAATACACGGGAAATTAAATGTCGTTTTCAAGAGCTCGCAGAAGCGGCGATATAATTTATAATAAATTATAACGAAAGGAAAAACGTAAAAGAAATCATTTCAAAGATACTTTTCCAAGTTATATACCGATGCGAAATAATGCCCTACATACAAGTGGGAGTACATATATTTCATACGTATTATTTTAGCAATGCAGCGAAGCAGAAGTAGAATAGACTACAAGATATAGAATATATGTAGAGACATATATATATAAAAAGAAAAAAAAATGAAAAGAAAAAAGTAACGTGGGAAAAATCTTCTGAAGCGAATCGTTATTTTCTCGTGAATGCTCTAAGAGACAGCGTCCCATTTTAAAATTACTGACAGCAATGGGGTTGATGGGAATGATGACGGAGCTAAGAGGGCGGAGAAAAGAGGGCAGTGTGTGTGGGAGGGTTGGCTCTTATGAATATTAAAACGTAATGATCAAGAGGGTGTCTCAAAAAGAGACAACAGGAAAGGAGAAACTTAAAGAGCTGAAACTTAAAGAGTATAAGGTGTAAGGAGCATAACATTGAATGTTATCGTAATCCTCGAGGAGTCGTGACACTAAATGAAGATGCGACTGGGGAAATATGGGAATGTGGGTACGAATGGAAATGTAAAGGGATAGAAGAAGGGAGAATTTCGCTAGAAACTCTGGATGCTCCAGGAGATGCTGATAGTGATGCTAGAGAATCTACCAAAGCGAAGATGCTGCATTTACCTAAGAACCCACTTTGTATTCCCTGGTGGTGAATTGTTTTAAATAATCGTTACCGCAACCGGTAAGTTCTTAGATACTGGGTGTCTCTGTGACCACAGTGAAGATCTATCTATCTGTTTGGTCAATAATCATGAATTTTATGGTTTTTCTGTCCTTGCCTGGGGGAAAATTTCTTGATAGTCAAATTTCTTATCAGGCCAGATGAAGCTGTAAAAAGCTATAAATGAGAATGAAAAATAATTTTTGTCTTAGAACTCAATTCCTAAAACTTAACTCTCTTGTAAGGAGACAATTCTGCGACTTTACGCCATCTGTTGGCGATTTTTAAGACTTATTTCATCGAAAAATTGAATGTGGGCATTCAAGTCATAGCAAGACAGCTGTATTGTCACATATGCCCTAATATAGTCAATTTTTTATACCAAGCTGTTTCCGAACATATCAAAAAATAACTATAGACATGTTCGACCGTATAAAGCTTAGCATAACAAATAAATTTTTTGATATGGCCACATCAAAAAATTTTTGGACGA
Source organism: Cotesia vestalis (assembly GCA_000956155.1). Taxonomy (NCBI): domain Eukaryota; kingdom Metazoa; phylum Arthropoda; class Insecta; order Hymenoptera; family Braconidae; genus Cotesia; species Cotesia vestalis. The sequence goes on along the minus strand of JZSA01004426.1, from coordinate 16,675 downwards.
GTATTACTACAGACGCAGGATCAATGATCTAGATTTGAAAAAAAAGCTAAAAGAAGAAAGACGACGTATGGAATTTATATATCTTATCAGATTTTCACTTAAAAAAAGACAATCTGGTCGGGGGATGGACCATCGAGGATTTGCCTGGAGCGATACTCTGGTTCGAAAGCCGTCGGGGATTGAGTGCTGGGATTTCGGGAGAAAACTCGTAGCTTTTCTGGTAAAGAAGGAGCGTAAGAGCTCAGTCTGTGTGAGTAGTTTGAATGTGAGGATGAGGATCATCCTCTTGACTCTTGGACGTGACGATTTCAGCTTACTCGAGCATCTAGACTTGTGTTGCTTTATATGAGCTTTCCGGTAAGCATCTCTCACTTATACTACACACTATACACCATATACTTTACGTTATACTTTATAGTCAGCCGGTTTGCACTCGTTTTCAATTGTAAATTTTCGACGCCGGACTTTGATCTTGTTTTATTTTCCCGGGAGATTGCATTGTTGCTGGTGAATGTCTGGTTGTAAGGCAATACATATTCATCATGGATTTGTCAGAATAGTAATGAGAGGAGTCAGGATAAACGGAACTATACCAACAATCATAAAAATAATAATAATTATAATGACAATGGAATACTGAATAAAAAAAAATTATAGTTAGGATAACATAAGACAAGTTGTGGTTTCAAATCATTATGTTAGCATACGTATAATAAATCATATAATGTTATAAGTCATTTAATTTGTATATTATATCAACAAAACAATTTTGTTATTGTAGTAAAAGCTTTTAGTTAGTTCCGCGAAATAATGTAGCTGAATTAACAAATCGGTTTGTTGCACCGACTGAATTCTTTCAAAGGGAATAACAAATATTTCATTTTTGGTTCAACTGAAAGTATTTTATTGCAGAAACATTAACTAGTGAGTCGGTCTGACAAGTTTTGTTACTGAACTAGTTGAATTATTTTGTTATAATAACTAATAGTAACAAAAATAAATTTATTTTTTTAAGGCAACAAATAAATTCTCCTAGTTTAATAAAATCAGCTAAGTAACAAAATAATTTACTTGTAACAACAAATAGATATTATTATTCCAACAAAATAAGTAAACTAATTTTCTAATGCAATACATTTTTCTGTAATTCTGTCTGCTATTAGCTCATTAAGATTATTTTTATGAGTGCAGAAAAGCAGGGATCGAAAACGTGAAAAAATTGCTGTTTGAATGAAATAAAACCGAAAAGTGAGTGCTTGCTGCGAAATCGGGAAAACGTTTACCCTCAATTAGGACGAAGAAATTGAGTGTAGAAAATTTGAAAACTTCTGGAAAATACTTTTTGTTCGAGAGTATATATTAAAATAGACCAGAACGAAAAGATGGAAGAGGAGGACGTTGAAATAGAAAATACTTACGCAGACTTTTCGCTCTCCGTTAATTCAATAACATTTTCTTGGTCCCCAACAGTTAGAAGTGATCTTGCTACAAACTCGCTCTTTCACCTTTCTCTCCATAAAAAAATAAAATAAAATAAAAGAACAAAAGAAAGAAACACACTCGTACTTTGCGTCTTTCCCACAGACAGGTTATACAACCCCGAACTTTCTCAACAATCCCTTCTTTTTACGCTCTTCGGCGAACTTTTTTTGTTCTTCTTCTTCTTCTTCTTCTTTTTCTTATACTCAAACTCGTGTTGCCTCAAACTTATTTTCCCTTTTCACTTCTATATAAAATTTATATCTGGAAAAAGTTTTCTGCTCGAGTTTTCACCGGTCTTTGCTCTTGCTTTTCCAGAGCTGACACTCATGGACCTCCCTCTCTCTCTTTTTCCATCAGCTACATAATTTACGATCGACCACTATCAATACTATTTTGCTATTTTAACAGTTCGAACCTATCTACTTTCAATTACAACGCAGAGATAAATAACATCGTAACTTAATTGGACCTCACAAAAAAAAAAAAAAAAAAAAAAAAAAAAAACATTAGTTTTAATCAAGAACATTTTGTTCTTAAAAAATTTAGACTTGGACTGAAAAAGCTTTTTTTCCTAATTCAAGAAATTTTTTTTTTTTAATGATAGATTATAATAATCATTATCCTTCTTCTAAAGAATATTTGTGTCAAGATACCATTTTTTCTGTACAGATTCTTCCGCCTCGGATAACTTTATCCTCTACAACTATTTTCATTACTGTTAGAAGCAAAGAACCTGCAAAAGGAGGTCAGTAAGATGAGCCGAGAAAATGAGTGGCGAATTGTATCGCAACAAAGTGGCTGTTACGCGTCTTGGATTACCAGGTCACTCATGAGACCTTCCCTTCTCTTGCCCGGAGTGATGATCCTTCTTATAAACGTGATATGAGCCGCATTGTACAGTTTCCTAACCAGTAACAGGAACAGTGAGCCCCCAGCGTTACGAGCAGAGGAAGACAAAAATCATGCAACAACAGCATCAAGTTAGCATCAGACATCAGGGAACCAGACACGCTCATAACTTCGAATATTAGCTGGCAACCGTTAAATTCAAATCAGGCAAGATAATGTATGTTGTATATGGACGCGTAAACGGAGACGACTGATTAGGGGTATGAGTGTGTTCATACTCGTCCAGAAGGGAGCCTGATGCGTGGGATAGGGGATATGTTTAGTGCTAGGCTTGGTCGTACTACGGTAAGCTATGGATGTGGACAGTACACCGAGACCTGGGGCTATGGACTGCAGAGAAACACCGGATGAATATGCTAGTGCTCGTATTGAGTGGAATGCACACCAGCATTGAATGCACAACCGGGCCCGGCGGCACGATCTGCCTATCAAGAGTACACGGTTAGCTTCAGTAAGCCAGGGTGTCTGGTTATCAATGAAGACTCACTGGAGGTTACCGTTATAACTTACCCCGGGAAAAGCTGACAGTGGAGCGTGATTGACGGTTGCTTACCATCTACCATCTACATCTAATCCAATCAGGAGTATCTTTTGTTAACAAGGTGTATTGATGGGATTTGTTTGGAGCTCATGAAATAAAATGGTCATTGACATACAGATGCAATTCATAGTTATCTGTGATTATAAACAAGTTTTGATTTGTTTATTGTTGATTTGCTGGAATTGATAACACTTTTAGCTGATACAAAATTTTTATGGCAAATATTCATATTTTTGAACGAATAACGAATTCAATAAGAAAAAATAAAACGAAAAATTCAATCAATGAAATTTTGTTATTAATATATACAAGATTTTTGCTGAGTGAATTGTACTCAAGAAGGATTAAATTAATTAAAAGTCTTCCACTCCTCTTCATAAATTTTTTACAGTGCAGATATAGAAATATAAAAAATTTTTTCAGAAGTGAACTGAAAAATAATTAAGTTGATTCAAAAGGTAGCAATACTTATTTATCATCATAGATAAACGCATTTTCCTAGTAAGAAGATATCATAACTATGTCAATACTCTAAGTAATAAAATTATGCAGCAAAGTACATTAACACGGAGTATCAATTCGAATAAACAGTGGCTATTGGTAGTGTGTCACCGAGCTGAATGTTGATGCAGGAAACTAATAGATCACCATAAAACCAGATGGTATAGATCGCAGATGCCCATAGATCACAGGAGGGATCGTTACCGTTAACCTACCCACGCATCACAGCAACAGTAACAGCAACTACAACAACAACAGCAACATCACGAATCCACCTCATGTCATTATGGATAACTCGCGGCTGCTGTAGCGGTGAATGTTCACTGTGTGATGGGGCAGGTGCACGTGCTTTTGATACTGGACTGTTCTCTCCATCTACATCTGTGTTTCCTATCTACTAGAGAAATAGTAGTCGGCGTGGTCAGTGACAAACGACAGAATGTGTTCTCATGTCAGGGTGAACCAGTTGCTGGTGTTATAGATCGCCGGTGTCCAGGTTGACTGAGTGCTTCCCTGGTCTCTCTTCCCGCGGTTTAAATCCGCAGACGTTCACTATTTACCGCAAAAGAGAATTTAGAGACGTTCATGGTATGTATTTACACCAGCTGGAAGTAAAAATTCCAGGGAAAAAATTTTTTGATGCAGCCAATTTCAGTATCAGGCCATATGAAATTTAATATGGATTGATCTGGTCATAGATTTTCATATTAAAATACATGTAACAGTAAAAAATAAATTCCTTTAATTTTTAGAACTATTACAGAGGTACATATATGCCCATATCTGGTTTGACGAGGACATATCGAGTAATAGGATATATCAAGTATTATTAAACCAGATCTAGCAAATTTTCATCACAAGACATATGATCAAGAATTATATATAAGCATATCAAACCTGATATAACCATATCTGGCTTTGTAGGACCAATATTTATGTCGAGAAATATCATCAATAATTAAATATATCCTGATATAATCTGATATGACCACATCTGGCCTAACATGGCAAATTTTTATATGAAGAAGTATTAGTAACAATTATTTATGATCATATCAAACCATAGCAAGCCTGATATGAATATATCTGATCTCAGATGACCAATTTTCATATTAGAACTTATCTAAACGATTAAAAAATGATGTATGGTCATATCAGACCATATTTTGCTTATTATGTCCATGTATGGATGATTTTCCTATCAGGACATAAATAATCATGTATAGACATATCAGACCGTATTAAAAAGTTATTTTACGAATTGTTTGGATTGTGGTTGATGAATGATAGTGATGACGCTAACTTAAATCTAGAGACATCAGGATATCATATTATCAGGATGATAAGATATTCAGCTTGCAACCGGCTTTTCATGTGTTCTAATCACTATTAGAGAGCTGGAATGTTAATTGGTTGTTATTTAACACTAATTGTAGGCAGTTAAGAGGTTGGAATCGGCAAAGATACTGCCCGATAGTTGTCTTGAGAAAGATGAAAGAGACAAGACGTATCCAGGCAGCCAGTCTTCTAGTATTTCTTCTGTTCTTAGAGAAGGCTGGCTAGGGTTAACGAGCTACGGCAACTTGTGCTTCTGCTACTTAGACTGCTGGTTCATCGTTCTGAGGAATAACTACTCGCGACAACAGTTTATTTTATGTGGTATTATGTGATACAGTTAGATATGCCTAAGAAACTATATCCAGTTTTCATTTTATATACTCATTAATGAAATTCCTATCCAATTAGCCGTTTCTTAAAATAAAATAATAACTCTCCCAGTGTTTAGTTGTTGCTTACGATCCGCCAGATTCCGACGAAACAAAAACTGAGGAACGCCTGACTCTGGCTTAGAAATAAAAACAAAAGGATCATTTCTGGTCATTCACCAAAAAAATAGATTAACAACCTCCATTAGCGATTCAAATACCCAAGGAAGTTGTAATGGGATTCGGAGGAATCCCTAATTGTATTCAAGCTATTCGTCCTCATTCAGCCTCTGGCCTCCCTCAGTTAAACTCTTAACTAAAACCAGCAGATGTATTGTACGAAATGTGTTCCGCCTTTTTGTGATTTCACTCACTGAGTTGAAACACTCCACTGTTTTATTCGTCTTTACTTTTGTCTACAAATCCTTTTCCTGATCCAAATGCCGAGAAATCTCTCCACTTTAATCGACGAATTATACAAACTGAACTCGATTCTCCGGTAGGTAACCTTGCACGAAAAACACCCTTACAAAATTATCGAATTGGCAATTAAGTTCTATTGTTACTATTTCTTCCTCGAACGGAACAATTAAGGAAAATTGGCATTTTTTTCAAAGATCCTTTTCTAATCATTTAAGTGATTGATTTAGTCAAAAATTCAGTGAAATCTTTCGAATAATTATTTATGTTCAGCATCAAAGCTTACTTATTACAGTTGAATCACTGAAAAAAAATTTTGTTTCGACAATATCAGACAAGAGTTCTATTATTGAAGCAGAACCCTTCAGTTATTTCAACAAAACAGTTTAGATACATTAATAAATCTGTTTGTTGAACCAACCAAAAATTCCAATTTTTCTTTCGAATGCGATCATTTAAATCGAGACAATAACAGAAACAAGTGGGAAGATATAACATTTTCTGACGATGAATATGTGGAATGTTAGCGCAGATGTTTAAGTAAAAATGAAGACCCGTTACTATGATGGAAATAATTATTATGAAGACAGCAGATTGATTTATAAATAACAATTTTCGATTTTGTCTCCAGTTCACTGATTCCCGTATTTTAATTTTTAATTTCACAATAAGTGGACTTTTGTTCGAATAATTAATCATCATTAGCGTGAAAGCTTAATTAGGACGATTGTTTAAAGCAATGAATTGAAAAGGGTTTATTCAACAGCAGAAAATAAATAATAGAAGAGTGAATGGAATACAATTAAACTAAACGGCAATTTCTATAACTTAATCGAGTATAAACTTACAGGTCAACAATTCAGTCGGCATTTAGCTAGCACAGTTTATGGATAAGAGTCATTTTTATGCCCGAGAATTCCCATTAATCGTAACAAGTTGGTTTAAACTGGCGGTCGGGCTGCTTGAACATATACATATATATATATCTCAACAATATCAACAGAGTGGAGCACCTAGGGCAGATCTGTACAGGAGTAGGGTACAAATTGGTTGAAAGAGCGAGTAACCTTCCCAAGTAGATTCACATGATGGTTAAGTACTTGCACCTAACAGCAATACTGGTTAAGAGCACATCCTTATGTTCCTCTATATACACAAGCGAAGGGTCTTTGGTACTGGTACTATTGCCGGCAGCCGTAGTAGACTATCCATCGCATCGGTGTAAGTACAACACAAGTAACACTGCTAAATCGTGGCACTTAATAAATTAACATTCCGCATACGTCAGTGCGCACTGGCGTAATGTAATGGAACAACGATGGTGCTTCGCAGGAGGTTACATCCATATGTACCGGTGTAAAGGTCCAGGTTAACAACTGGCAATAAGCATGAAAAGTATCAAGAGTCTGTGTGCTTTCAGTCCGTACTATACTATACTATGCGGTGCATTCAATCGCTGGATCGAGGGCCTGTTTTCATTCGGTACTTTTTATTATTATTATTTTTTGCATGCTGGGTATGATACGAATGCGGCTCTTGTTTCATTAAAAAATTTCAGTAACCTTGAAAGATATTTTACATGCTCATAGCGGTACTTGATGATCCGGCCCATTCAGATTCTGAGGGTACTGGTCTTTTTTTGTTGGTGTGAATTAAATGAGGATAAAACGGGATTGCGAATCTGGAAAATTCGAAAGCAGATCAACCAGTTTGGACATACGGGAATATTCAGGTGTTTTTATGATAAAAGTGCAGTTTTTTTAATAAAAATAAAACTATTGGTAAGACTTATTGTGTTCACATAAAATATTCAACAATTACTAGTAATATGCAGTCACTATGGGACTACCGAGATTTACGTACTAGGAATAAAAAAACTTTAATTCAATGAATTTTTGATACTTTTAGTTACACTGTGCATAGTTTAGGTATTATTAAAATATATTTGAGTGATAGGGCTATAGCAGAATCAATTATAAATAATTTAATGGACAAATGTGACGGAAAAAATTTATAGAACCAAAAAACTATTGTATATTCCTCCAAAAACTTCATAAAAAAAATTTAATGTCACTGAAAAATATATAAAACCCTGAAAAGGCGCTAATTCTTGTCTCGACCTTGCTAATGATACCAAATTAAACTATAAAAATTTATTTAAGAATAATAATATGCTCGTCACCAAATTTTCCTTTTTTTTTTCAAATATTTAAATCATAAATAACTATCGCTAAAAAATATCAAACCCAATTTACGATAAAGATATACTAAATTTTTCTTAGTCTGTCAATTATATAAATTAATTTTCGATATATTACAACATTCGCGTGTACAAAATAAAATAAACAAGTAAACAAATGATGTTTATCGCAAAATTCGAATCTATTTAGAATTGCTTCGAAAGCTTGTCATAATAAATTAGCTGTTGCTAAAAAGCATATGAAACATTAAACAGGCACAAATTCAGGTCAAAACCTTCCCAATGATCTTAAATTTAATTTAAAAAATTCATTTTATCATATGAATACGCCGGAGATAAAATTTTTCTAATTCTCTCAATTGTATATATTATGGAAGCTCAGGGACTTGAACAAAAAATATACTATATGTATAAAAATAATTCCTATAACCGTTGTCCAAAAATGAAAAAAAATCTCGCAGTCTTTTGATTATTTTCATCATAACTATTTCTCTATATCTATTCAGACGAATCAAAAATCCCTTTTCAATGCACAAGCTGTTTAACCGAGCGTCCGGGAAATTAAAATGCAACAATTTAGCAAACTATCTAGCAGAAATGCTCTAACAGTCTATGTCAGTGTACAAGTTTATTTCTATTTTGCATTCATTAGAGCTGAATGCAGATGAAAATTAAGCGAGAGCCGGCGAGCCAGGATTAACAGAACCCGGAAACGTGACCTGTCAATGTGTTCGAGTAAAAATTTCCAATTGCGATGCAGATGCACAAAGTAATATGACCACGCGTTTAAAAGTTTCTGTTTGAGTTCGAGTTGAAATGTACAACGTATTGCATCGCATTGTGAACTAATGATGAAACTGGTCTTCAACATGGTAGATACATCTGGGTCCCGGGACTGGGTCAATGGGTCCATTCAGTCGCTTAAGACCTTGTGCATTATATTTACACAAAAATGTACACTGATAGTACTCTGATCATAAAAAAATTTCGTTAAATTAAAGATGAAGTTACAAAAAAACATGCACGCAGAAAAAAATTTTGTTAAGATAATCTAAGATATGTTGTGGTAACAAATGAATTTGTTAACATAGGGATAACAAATCATATGTTGAAATAACAAAATTTAGGATATAATAAGTTATTGATATGTTATAACAACAAAACAGTTTTGTTAGTATGGCAAAATCTTTTAGTTGATTCGACAAAATCCTATATTTGGTATAACAAATTTTTTTGTTGAAACGGCAAAATTGTTCTATTAAAGTAATAAAGAAAATTTGTTAGAGTAACAAAGAAAATTTGTTGTAGTAATGAAGAGAATTTGTAAGAATAACAATGAGAATTTGTTGAAATAACCCATTGAGTATCATTATACACAATCATTTTTGTGATAAGCTTTTGAGTATTTGGAAAATATTTTGGCAACAAATTAGTTTTCTTACTGTAATAAAATCACTTTGTTACAGCAACAAAGTCATTTTGTGACAGCGACAAAATGATTTTATTAGTGAAACAAATTGATTTTGTGATTGAACAAACTGGTTTGTTAGTACAACTTGAAACATTTTGTTAATGCAACTAATATGGATTTGTTGCTATAACTATACTCATTTGTTACCACAACATATTTTTCATTTATCCCGTCCTTTGTTATTTCAACAAAATCATTTTTATGCGTGTGCTTGAGTAACAAATAAGTTTACTTATGGTAATAAATTGATCAGTCATTTTAACAAAGTGAGCCAAGTTAAAATAACAAATCAGTTTGTAATACTACTCGATCAATCTATAATCAAACAAAGTTCATTTTGTTGGAATAACAATAACTGTTTGTTGTTATAACTAGGTCATTTCGTTACCATTACTGAGCCGATTTTGTTGAAATAACAGAATTTATTTTTGCTTTGAAAAAATACATTTGTTGGCATAACAAAATAACTAACTATTAGTTATTTTAACAAAATTATTTAGCTATTTTAATAAGAAAATTTGTTTTGACCAACTGGCTAGTTATTATAACAAAATATTTTTTGTTAAATCGAAAAAAAATATTCATCATCCCTTGGAAAGAAAACGCTTTCTTATTGCACGCTTCATCATCGAAGCGTTTAGATAGTACTCTACTTTCGACAAATCGAAAAAAGCAGTTTTCTCGAAATTGAAACTATTTTTTTTTTACTTATTTATCGCACTTACAGAATAATATGAGTGCACTTATATCAAATCAAATGATCTGTCAGGCGCATGAAGTATTTTAAATAACAATTATTTTGTTAAACATAGTAAATACTAACATTAAAAATAATCTTTCCTGGATGTCCATGAGTCGGTGTTTATGGATCCGTGCATATGGCAGGAAAATTGGTCAAAAAATTATCGTATCGGATAAATTTTTTTTTTATTATTTAAAGTAACTCACTGCGGACATTCTCAATTAATATGAGCGTTTAATTCACTGTCGTTTAATTATTATTTATAAAAAACTAAGATATGACTGTGTATTTGTATATCTACATATACATTTTATTATATTATTTTTTTTTCTTAGCTAAGAATTTTGGCGCCACTAAACTATCGTAGAGTTTTCTGTTATTTATTGTTTTGTTTTTTGTAGTTTATTTTAACCAATTTTATCGTAGAAAATGTGATTATGAGGCGTGCACTTTCAGATTATTCAAACTTTTTGTTAAATCAACTAAACTGTTTTGTTGACATAACATATTCATTTGTCACCACAACTTGTCTGATGTAGTTCTAAAAAAAATTTATTATAGTGTGCAATCAGTGACGAAGTCAAGATAAAATAAGCCGTCATCAATCAGTTAAATCATCTTAATATCAATTCTGGCTACTTACGCGAACTAATTATAATATCAATTACAATTGCAATATCCGATTTAATTAATTAACGTCGCATTCCGCAGATAGTTAGACGATCAACGTTGTCAAGATTAATTAATTATCCTAGCGTATCTGGTCGCCTCTTTATTCTGGTAGTAGACTTTTTAATGTCCTCAACACAAAACACTCATGATGCTCACTGGTGCTCTTTATTTCCAGCTTGCGCTGGAACACACGACACACGTTTTTCCTTTTGCAGTGTGCAGTGTGTTGGCAATGCAATGGTTATACTGTGTTGGTGCATGGTGTGCTCAGCTTACTCCCAGTCAGTTACCAGACACGAGATTACGATGCTGGACACCAGTCACCCAGCATCACGCTAAATCAGATAAACTCAATAGCTAGTTTTAGTAGAGCCATTTTTTTTTTCTTTTTATTCCTCATGTTCAACTTTGTACACACTAGTTCGTTCCATTCGAGGCTAGGCTGCTTTTTGCGGCATTATTCTAAGGGAATAGAAACCCGGATATTCCCCGCTTTAACTTTGAATTATTCTCCATGGGCGGATTATAATCCATGTGAATGTGAATCTATTAAAGATTCAATTATAGATGACTGGTAATGTGATAATGTCTGGATTATTCCTCGTGGATATGAGATTAACCATCTCATTTGTTAGATTACACGGGGCTTTTAACCTCTTACACTTAAGCTTCTATTTTTTTAGTGTATACTTTTTTTAATTTTATGCTAATCGTCTTTTCAAGTCATTTGTAAATTACACAATAAATATGAATAAATTTATAAATGTTTTACCTTTATTTAATCTATCGAACGAATTCGATGATCAAATAATGAAAAGTAAATCAGAGAACATTTTTCGTTATCATCAATCACGGTAAAAACTTACATTTTCGCAATTGCTTGGGCGTGGAAAAGCTTACCTGCAACAGAAAATAAATGGTTTACATTAAAACAAATTCCTTTTTATAATATTAGCTGCATAAAAAAATTTAAATATAATAATAAGTAATGGATTTACAATATATAGTAATCAATTGATAATAAATACTATTTGAAACAGTGAACTCGTGATTTTAAGAGCTAATTTATGATATTTATTATTCATATGTTATAATTAAATAATCACATAGACAAAAATAACATTTCAAACAGTCATACTAGTAAATTTCGCAAAAGTTTAATTATTAACATAAATAATTCCATCTTCAATGTTTATCATTTGGCCCATAAAAAATTATTGATGATTTCTAAATAATATTGAGAAGGGTGACTGAATTTTTATAGTAAAAATTTTAGATTTTAATGTCGCGATCATTAACATACGCAAGGTAAAATTGTAAATTTTAAACCCAACGATAAAATCGAAACATTAATTATTGACTTGGTACTTTTTACTGTTTAAAACGATAATTTATACAGAGTGAGAGTCGTTATTTAGGATAATAACCTCTACAAATCACTTTTTTTAATATTAAAGTGTTGGCTTTTATACTTTTTCATATTATGATTCATAATATTTGATGTTATGCCACCGCGAAGTCCGATATACCATTAAAACACCAAAAATTTATCTTTTTCCGTCCAAAAAAAGAGGCAGCTGGTTAAAATTATCTTTTAATTTTTGAGAAATCAATCATAAGTTGTTTGAATTTAAACGGTTGTTAAAGAAGAAAATTTATACTGATAAAAAGCTTGTATAACAGCCGAACTGCGACGATTCAAGACGACAAAATTCTTTATCCGGGTGAAGAAATCGATATCACTTATTAATTATCAAGTGATATACTGCAACTGTTGCAGTAGTTTTTTATAAGTGCGGTATAAAAGTAATAGATTTTTATGATTTATTAAAATGATTGAAAGTTTCATTTTTGAGCTTGAATTGTTTAAAACTTTGTTATAAATTATGTTTTGAGCGTTTTGACCTTGAAAACAGCGGGAAGTTTTTCAGTTATTTTTTTTTTAATTGTTAAATTTTTAAAAACTATCAACGGCTATTTTAGATGTTTTTTTTTTTTTTTCTGGAATTGGTCTTAGAATTTTAACTAAGCATTTAAATAATTTAGTAGTTCGGACATATTCACGTGTGCATGGCCGAGTTGAAATAATTGTCGTTGCAGAGTCACGCAGTAAAAAGGAAAAAGAGAATTTGATAATGTTTGATGAAATTACAACGAATAGAAATAGCGAGTGGTTGACAAACACAGACAAAACAAACAGAAAGTGCTTACGTTGTAGTAATCGTCTGTTTATTTTATTTATTTATTTATTTATTTATTTAAGTCTATTGACCTCCAGTAGTTGGTGAAGTACAAGTGCGCTCTCCATACTCGTTGGAATGACGTTTAATGAAAAAAGTAAAACAAATATAAAACAAAGTAAAAGTTAATATGAAGAATGATGCAAATAAAATGGTAATGTGTTATGCAATTTGAATATATGTCAAGATATTATAATTAGCAATAAATATAATGCATTAAACCTTTGAATAATGTGACAAAAACAAGGGAATACAATTATGTAAATACCAGCGTAGTATTATCTGTATTATTAACCTTGAATTAGCATCGCTCGGTATTTAAATTAGTTTGGGAGGTTTAATTTAGCAGGAAGTCAGCGGATCGTACCAACTGAGCTTTTAAAAACTAGATTTTTTGATATATCTGTGTGTTCCATGTAATCATGCCACAGGGATGATTAAATGCTGAATTAAAATAATAAACATTAAATCTAGAGTCGAGCAACCGTAGAGGACTCGAACAAGAATGGATAAAAACATGATATGAGAATTTAATTTATTTAGAGTGAGTCAGTCGTGATTCATGAGTTTGATTATTAACCGCCTGATACCGAACATGCACCTGATTTAATGCTCGACACGCGACGTAGATCACTCCCGAAACCGCGGTAGTTTTAGAGCTCGCTCAATTCTACAAATCGCGACGAAAACTCGTTCGTGCTTTTGTTCAAGCTACGCTAAAATTTTTACCGGTTAAAATTTGTTCTGCAAAAACAACATGCAAACATGAACGACGCGAGACACTACCGTGCAACTAAAGGATTACCTAAACACACTTGGATAAAAAAAGATTTTTAAATAATTCTTTCTAAAGAGGCTTTTTAATTGATTAACAATTGAATAGCAAAAGACAGGATAACTGAGCAATGTTGTAGTAACAAATGAGTATATTTGTACAATAAATTTTGTATTTTATTTAAATCAATTTTATTATAGACAATTAGATTATGAGGCGTGCACTTTCAGATTTTCCAATATTTTTGAAAATTTTGCTAACAAAATTATTAATTATATGAACAAAATAATTAAGCCATTTCAATAACAAAATTTATTATACTAACTGACTTGTTAAAGTTGAAGCAACGAAAAATTTTTGTTATCCTGACATAAAAACCTTGTTATTATAACGAACGATTTGTTCATTGAACTGAAATATTTTGTAGAATTAACTTAAAGATTTTGCTATAATAACAAAACTGTTTTGTTGCTATAATATATAAATTAATCATTATAAACTAAACGTAGTTATTATAACACATGATTTGTTATCTCTATGTTACTTGTTTGATTGACATTAAATTTTCTGTTTATATAGTAAAATATATCTACATTACAAAAGTGAAAGAATGAAAATTTATTTTTTGAAAATTCTATCTGTATAAGCTTTAATAAATGATCTGCGTTGAGACAGTAGGAAGAAAAAGTTGATTAATACAAACAACCTTGGCAAGGTTGAATGAATGTCGGCTGAGATTAACGGAGCGATCAATCAAAATTAATAAACTCCAACAATAGCGATTAATCGCGTGAGCGTCAACGGATGATGATGAGTCATGATCACGAGCCAAAAACTTGAAACTATAAACTATAAAGTTCATCCGAGGAAAGAAGGTCTGTCTTCGGCGTTTCTTCCGGCTGGACATGAGCGGAAAGCTGTCACAAGCAGAATCTAGTGCAGCTTTCAGATGTCTTGGAATCCTAGCCTACCCGGTTAATTCTACAGCACATAGTTACTCTTCCTGGAAACAATGCAGTCACTCAGGAAACATAAGTCCAAAAGTTTGCAGCATCAACGGTGTTACTTACTCATACTCTTACTCTTACTTTAGAAGGTAACTGAATACTGAATTCTGAATACTCAGAGCTGAGTTTTCTTCTTAAGCATTGTAGTATCACAGACAAGGTATTTCGTGGCTTCCCCCCCCCCCCCCCCCTGCAACAGTAATCTCTTTTGGGTGCTGTTGCAAGAGACACTTATCAAAATTAAACATATTTAATTTATCGTGTCAACTTTATTAAACATTTTTTTTTTATTGATTTTCCGGACAAGTAAAAATTATTCAAGTTCTAAATTTAATTTTTCTAATTTATATTTTTGAATGCCAAATGCATTCGTAATAAATTCATCAAAAAATTTTTTTAACTTTCGAATAATGATGCATGAATTTTTTTTAAACAAATACCCTTCACAAAAATAATATCACAGGGTTCAACTTTCTGTAAGAAAACAAAATACATCCGCTACTGTCAAATTTTTGTATTTGTCTTAGTTTTATTGATTAAATTAAAACGAAACTAAAATTATCTTTCGATGCAACCACAAATGGAAAAATTCATGAAAATTGACTCTATAACTTTTTTTTATTTTAAAACTTTAGTAAAAATATTCAAACAACTTTATGATAAATTCATGATAAAATCATATTTGTTCAAGAAATGAATTCATTATTTTCAACTTTTATATTGAAAAAGTAAATAACTTGATACAAGAAAAATATTCATGAAAATTAACAATAGTTTTGTTTAAATTTAAAAATTTTAGATTTTTCATTCAAGAACAAAATTGATTAATTTGATTAAAATTACAAAAAAAAAAAAAAATAATTGAATTTTTCTATTTTGAAAATATTCAAACATTTTCTTTTTGTGATTTTCTTGATTCTATTCGTGAATTTTTTAAATTAATTCATACTGAATACATTCAAGCAATAGTTACATTTTCAAAAATATATTTTTGTTGAATCGACTAATTTTTTTATAGCACTATAATTTAATTAAAGAATAAAAGTGAATATTTGTAAAGAGTAATTACTCAAGACAAGTGGAAAACACAAACATTAAGTCTAAAGACAAATACAATTCACTGAAATTACTAAACGCTGTTGATTCTTGAGTTTTCGCGTTAGTTCATTCTGCACCGACATTCACACAAACACACACATACATACAAATGTGAAATTAATCTGAAAATAGAGGTGAAGAAAGATTTGTTTCATTAAGAAATTGTCCACAACTGAGAGCTTTTCATAATAGACTTTCAGCTATAAGTGGAGAGTAAAAAGTAGTTTGCAATAATTATTAAATAATATTTACTTGAGCTGTTTAATAAGGTAACCTCAGCAGAACAAAACTTTGAAACTTTGAAATCCATTGAATCGCGCTAGTTATAAAGTGCGGGTAAGGAACGGTGAGTGATTTCAAAGCGGTACAGTATGAAACTGTACAAAATTTAGTGCAAACTATTAGATCCTAAAACTTGGTCTTATCGTCAAGTAATACCAGTTATCGCTGGTAATATTAGCAGTTTATAACTTTGATTATATCCCACCAGCGAAACAGTGTAACCGGTCTGGGCTCAAACACTCTTTAAATGTTAATAATTTAATTAATCCTGGGAATATTAACTCCGAAAAGAGAAGGTTACCTTTTACCTAGAGTCGTCATGTAACTTGAATAAAAGCTCGGTAAATCCGTATATACGTAATGTTACACAATCAATCTTTTGAAAATTAGAATTTTAAATTTTGTCCCCAAAACGCGAGTGAGGCACCGGAGGGTAACGAGGCCTTAGATGGAGAATTTTCATGATAAAATGATGGAAATACAATTTAATCAACATGTTTGTCTTGTTAATCACAATCATGTTTTAAGTACATTTTCCTTGAAGATGCTTAATAAAATAAAATTGATTATTTTAGTGTAGCTTAAATTAACTTTTATATGGCAATTTTTGTGGTTTTTTAACTAATATA
>JZSA01004425.1:0-14796 GCA_000956155.1 Cotesia vestalis | reverse complement strand
ATGCTATTTTTTAAAATTGTTTCGCACGAGTAGAGATTATTTTACTGTAGAGAAAATAATTATTGTCTTTATAAATACTTTTTAGAGTAAAGAATATTTTCAACTTTCCGCTGGTAAAATTAATTATTTTTTTCCCCTGCTTGAGAATTTATTTTTTTGTTTGCCTTAGAAAGATATTAACCCTAAAAAAAGCAAAAGAATTGTTTTTCATCAATTATTAACACTCTGTAAGCGAAATTATAATAATATAAAGAATAGAACGGAAAAAGTATTTGGTTAGAGGTAGAGTACAGTAAAGCACCAAGATTTTTAATCTCATCTGACTGTCGTAATGGCGTTACCATGGTATCATCGTTTGCTCTAAAACGTGGGTGGTTGGCAGGAAAACTCTTCGTAGGTTTTCCCTCTTCTCCATTTTACTTCTCTGTCGTTGATTTTCTAGACACTAGAGAAATACCACAAGGGGTTAGAGCTCATTTTCCCTAAACACACAAGCGGTATGACACGAATATAATATACACACACACGCACACTGACTCTTGCGCTTACTCTTACTCTTATTCGCGAGGCAGATAGACCCGACTAAAATAAAAAATATTAAGAACACCCAAAAAAAAAAAAAAAACAAAAAAATAAAATTGTAAATGGTAAAAGGGAGAACAGAGTCTTGGCATTTGTCCGCATTTTACCACTGCTATGAAAATAACTTTTTTTATTTTATTCTACAAACCAGAACAATCCTCCGGATTGTCACTCGTTTAATTAAGAGCCTCTGTGGACTATTCTCGAGTCTTATTTAAATAATTTTTACTTTTACTTCACTTTACTTGTTTTTTATATTTTACATAACACTATTTTACTTTTTGGCATTAGAAAAATTTTCTCATTGTCTGCTAACTTAATTAGACTAAAGATAGTTGTCGAATAAAACTAAAAAAAAAATTTTTTTAATGTTAATAATTTATAATTTTTTTCTTTTTACGCCAAGATTTATCAACAAGACTTGAAAGCAAATTAATCTGTATTCAAATTTGGTTGAATGTTCTAAATTCAATTTTTTGGAAAAATATAATTCAATGTTAACAACTTTAACCTTTAGATTTAATTGTTTTAGTTACTTGATAGTAATTTGACTTATGACACTTGTTTCAGCTGAATAAAAATTTGTTTTAGTGTTTATAGTTAGTAGAATAGCTTGATACGGCCATATATGACCAGATCAACCTTTATGAGGACTGATATAAAAATTTCTCCAATCAAGATTTGTCAGAAAATTCTTTCTCCGATTTTCAATCAAGAGCATCGAAACCAAGGAAAAATTTTTTTTCACTTTTCCAATTTATTCCATAAAATTATTTCTCTCTCGTCAATTTATTTTCCGCGAGTCAGCGATTAAATTTGGATTCTTTTATCCCGAAATTTCACACAAAAGTAATAAATAAATTAAAAGAATGGTTGCAAAAACGGATCAAACAAAAAAAAATGTATTGCTGTTTCAAAAGCGTCGCCAGTGGGTATAGTTGTATATAAATTAATAATTCAGATAGAAACGAAACGGTCCTCGTAAATGTCATCGCGGATATTAATACCCTCATAACCTGGCTGTCATTGGAATTGAGGACAATCAGCGATTGTGATAATCTATGTCGTTGGATGGTTACGGCTCTGACAAAAAACAACAAAGCTAATACTCTCTGTAGATGTAGAGGTAAAATTTAATGAATAATAAAAGAAAATGAAAGCCGGGAATTCATGACCATTTTTCGATGAAACAATATGAATTCATAAATGTGGATAAATCACAATAAAATCCTTATTTATCGCGCACATATGACTTTACTCTATTCTGTATATATCCTACACCCTACTTTACACTCCCCGATAATTTGCACACTCCTCCATTGTTGCAACATTAATCTCTCAAATTATTTTCAATGGTTTCCGATAATCCGTAATATTGATATCGATATTTTACTTTATATTATAATTTTTCCATTTTCGATGGAAGCCTTTTTCGAGTATTAATTTTAATTTTAATCTGCTCTTCTCTTCTTTATCCGTCTGTTTGAAGAATTCGAGAGAAGATTGCTGTGCAGGCGTCTCACGGAATTAATTTTATATCCAATGATTTTATCTCATTTCCATCACTCCTTTTTTAACGAAAAAAAAAAAAAAAAAAAAAAAAAAAAAAAAAAAAAAAAAAAAAAATGATAAAAAAAATTTAAATTAAATACGAGGAAGAAAAACGCTATACCCCGGATTAGTATGATGAAAAAAGGGAAATATTTTTCAACGACGACCTGTCGGATGCAGATATTTTAATATCGCCATTTTACGATCGATTGACGTTTATTCTTCTGTTTGATCCTGTGAATGTCATTTTTTTAAAATTAATTTTTTTTTCAATGTTGATAATTTAAAAATCGTATCTAACTACTCGAATTTTTTCTATTGATCAAACAGTCAATCAACTCCACCGCGTAAATTTTTTATAAACTGAAATTTCGCTCTCGGCGACTCGTAAATCAAACGAGAAAGTCTTTAATTCCGGCATTAGTATTTTTTTATATTTCACAGTAAAAGATACATTTAATGTGCAAATATTGTTTTTCAGTGGTTATCAATTACTCGCATCTATACTTGGGATTTTAAATCCATTAAAATATTTGACTATCTAAATTACTTTACCGTATCACACCAATATTTGAATAAACGATTTAATTAATGACTACCGCGCAAAAGTTTTAAAACAGAATTATATGTAATTAAATGTTCGATACAAAAACTAATTTAATTTGGAATACCTACTTTGACAAATTTAATTAAATATCCTGGCTGGTAATTGGACGCGTGTATGATTCCATGCGATTAATTCAAATAACGTTAATTTGATTAATTGAAAATGTGTGTTTGATGTAAAAATTTTCCATATCACCTCGAGGGAAAATATGTATGAAAATATGCTGTAAATTTTATATTGACATTTAAATTAAATATTCAAATTTTCCATTTTTTGTCAGAATAATTTTGAACTTTGAAATTTGATATCTTTTTCTACGTGTACGGGAACAGTACAGGAAAGCACTGTGGATGTTTTTTATAGAAAATTCAGTTAAAGTTGGACATGTCCTAAATTGGGAATTTTTCTTTGATTGTCGGCAAAATTATTTTTTTGATTTTTTGAAATTTTTTATTGCTTATATCTCCGAAAGTACGCATTATTTGAGTATTAACATAATAACAAATTTTGTAAAAAATTTTATTTTTTTTTAATTTTTTGATTAGACGAGCCATTCCCCTGATACCTTCAAAAATAATAAAAAAAATTACTTTGAAAGTTTTTTAAAATAAATCAAAAAAATTTATCAGGAAGTAAGTACTAAGAATTAAAATTAAAGGTTCAAATTTCGGAGGAATTTTTTTTTAAGGTTCAAAGCCAACGAAAAAAAAAAATAGTAGTTTCAAATTACACATATATTTTCTCCGCGGGGCTTACATTGTAAATAGTATAATGTGAAATGAATGTAAGTAAGAACATAAATATTATTATTAGCAGGCTCTTGAAGCTAAAATGAGTCATCTAACGGTGAAGGAAATATAATAACCGACAAACCGCTCGGTATACAATTGACTCGAAAACTAGCGTCTCGGTCCGGAAACGAACTGGGTGAAGAAACATGGTCAGTGAGCAAATTGAACAATCGTTCCGTCACTAGCAAGAACCGGACCGATTAAATAAAACATACTGAGAAACTCGAGCAGGCTTAATTCATGAGAAAATGACGAAGTCTAAAGGCTGGAGGCCAAACTCGAGTATAAAAAACAAATGTCTTATTGTGATTAGTTAATTGAAGGTCGATATTAATTTCGTTGTATAATTGTGATTGTAATTTCACGGGTGAAGTACTTATCAGACTGACATGAGCTGATAAAACGAGAACACAGTGAATCGAGACATGATAAATCGTTGGCATTATGTCCGGGATTTAAGTTTCCATGCCGATTCGTGGCAATGCGGTTGACGTCCGCGGCCGGCTTCCAATGTGACATAACCACGAATCTGACCAACCTCTATATCCACACACCAACAACTTCCACTCGAAATAAACACGCATGTACACCATGGCTACCTGTTTCACGCTAAATGTGACAATTAAACGTCCAAACTAACTTACCAATCGATTACAATCCGATACCGCATTTAATCACTTTTTTACTGCAGTCATCACCAAAAAATGTTTCAACGATGTAAATTTATATTCCACATAAAATTCGACATTTTCAATTTTTTTTTTTTTTAAATTGTAAATAAGTCTAAAAAAGCTAACAAAATAAATAAAATTTTTCTTATAAAGTTATCATTTTCATACCCAATAGTTAATCTAAAATACAGAAAATTTCCAAGCCTTACAACTCTAAAAGCGAGCACACTTACGTCATCGAGCCACCTTGCGGTTTATTAACAAACTAAAAATTTAAAATATTTCGCATTTTCTTTCATCAAAAAAAAAAGTTTCAAGGCGATTCTTGAACATTCTTGAACAAAAACATAAGATTCTCTTCAAAGTAATTTTGTTCTTTAATTAATTATATTTCTCTTGAATCAAATAGTTTGCTCCTGAAACCGTAAAAGTTTGTCAAATAAGAAAACGTCTTTAAATTGGAACATCTTGAGAAATTTTGTGTATAGAAATGACTAGAGATTCTAGAAGCCATAAAATAATTAACAAAAAATGACGAAATTAATAGGCGGTAGTTAAGTAGTTACAAAATGTCAAGGGATTCAAATTTTATTGGAGCAGTGTGCAATTTTCCATACTAATTGGATGTCTCTCGGAATTTATACGCTAACCTACTAGAGAATAAACCATTTTCGCGTTCTCTAATTCATCCCTCGGGCTTAAACTCTGGAACTCGGCATACTCTCCTCTCTTTGGCGTGTTCCTGACCCGGGTCTCAAGTTGAGCGGTAATTCCCCGGCATTTAAGTGAGACATATTTCATCTACTCTGCATCATAATAAATTCTTGCTACTGTATTTTTAGGGCCTGAAACTAACAATTTACTGAGTAAGGACAAGTATTTGCAAGAGAAGAAGAACAAGAAGAAGATGAAGAAGAATGAGAATGAAAACAAAAGTATCGAGAATAAAAATGAAGCAAAGTTTAGCAGTAAAAGGACATCCTGAGAGTGAAAAAGTACGCGACGTGTTCATTTCTGCTTGATCGAATGTAAAAGTAAAGTTAAGTTAATGTCATGGGAATCACTACTACTGCGAATATAAGGAAAAGGCGAGGACGAGGACAACGACAATGAACCCTCGAGTACGACTAGGGAGTGATTCTTGGGCGCTATTTCGATTCGCCTGGGTGATCTGCTAAGACTCTGCTTGTGAACTTTTATCGTTATTACTCTTCCGTATGCGCTCGCTAGGTAGATGCAAAAACTTAAATAAAGAGGCATAAAAGACCGCCGTGGAACTAAGAATAGAAAATAAGAGATAAATTTTCAATCCAACGCTCTGGTGCTTCGGACATCATCAATTGAGCATAGATAATCCTTTTTCCCTACACTTAATAATATTGTTTGTTCATTCAGAACTTTCCCATGCCTCCAGATCTAACATCGAACATTTTTTAGATCTAGATCTAAATCTGCATCTTCTGTTCCAGTGTCGCTTCGTCATTAGAAAAACAAGAATCTAACAATTAACAATTGAGGGTAAGGCGATGATCGACCTGTCAACGCTTGGACAAAGGGATCAAGGGAAAGATTACTCACTAGAGATTAATCCTTTGGTTTCTGTGGTGGATCAAAGGCCACTGGATCAACAGCTTTGTTTCAGTTTCCTTGTCAATTCAAGAACAAAATGTACTTATGAAAAATTCATGGCTGCTTTAAATGCTGATTCTTCTTTTGTGTTGGTAGGAGTTGGAAATTCTATTGGCTCAGGAAATTGGTTCGATGTCGGACTTCAAATTATTCTTGTAAGTTAATCACTTTAGCTGTGTAAGAAAATTTACTTGGTTCAAGATAAATATTCCTAATTTAGGAACACAATTATTTTGGAGGGAGCCAGTTTTTGGTTGAGGGAGATTTTTAGAATTAAATTCAATATTGTGAGTGAACTATTAGAAATATAAGAAAATTGATCAGGGCCTTTTTTTGTTTAGGATCAAATTTATTATAAGAAAGTATCCCATTTTTTTTTTTTTGGTATTTTCAATATTTGACCTGCAATTATTTTTTCAATTTTTTACGGATCTTGATGTAAATGATCTGTACGAATCAGCTTTAAAATTGTTTGTGAAAAATTGAAATTATAAGTAAAATATTAAAGATACAAGAAAATTGATAGAAACATTTTTTGTAAAAATTTTAATTTTGTACAAAAAAAGATTCCTATAAATGTTTTTATTTCTTACATTTTAATTACAAATAGGTTATTTTGATTTTCTCATTAAACTCATGAATTTATTGAATTAATCAACAATTAATATCTCATGACAAAAGTAAAATTTTTAAAATAATATTGTTTAATCTAATATTTTTTCCAGTGCATATAATCACTAACATTAATTTCCTCTTAATAGCAGTAAATATACCCGCGAACTTTATTAATTTAAAGTGCGGCGCATACGCGATAGCAATTATCGGCTCAAAAACCCGAATAACGGCAACAATAATTGCAGCATCAACTAATTGGAAGCTAGGCAACAAAATATTAGTGCAACATGTTTGGTGGAGATACTGCGTACTCCCCGGCGTAAGCTCTTGCGGGTTTAATTTAGTTGATTGTCAGTTATTGGTATTGTCGAGCAATGCAATCAGTAACCACGTTTTACGCCCAATGCCTGTGAAACCCTTCTCAGATTACAGTCCTTGCACCCTCCTTCTCCGTCTCACTCTCTCTCTTTGTTTACATTATTAGCTAGTGTGTATCACACACACGCTCATAAGGCGTAAACTGCATCACATAACATTACATGCTTCAACCTGCCCTTTGAATTGAATTATTGCACGCTTCAAATACCCGAGAAATTAATAACATGGTACTGCTGTCGTAAATTGTTTTCGTGATTGTCGTGACCCAATATATTAAGTTTAATCATTTCAATTTCAGTAAAAAAGAAACATTTTTGTTAAAATTACAAAAGACCGGATAGCTGCAAAATATGTTGTAGTTTGTTAGTTAAGTCTTGGACCTCGACTTCGCCTCGGCCTACAATTACATGTGATCTGAGTTTTATTTTACTGGCCTAGGTATGTAATATACTATTTTAAGGACATTAAACAATTTTGCTACCGTTACTCTGTTCATTTTGTTATAGTAACAAAACCTTTTGTTGCTGTAAAAAAGTGATTTAATTTAAATTAGGTAAAATTCTCAGAAGCTTTTCTCCAAAATTGTCATTAAAGTTATAATTTACAATTTTTTTATTATTGTAAAAATTAAAAAATTCTAGATATGGTTCACTTTGCAGGCTATCCCTCAAAATTCCTGTTATATTCAAGTTCAAAACGCCCAAAAACTTTTCTATTATAAAGTTTGTAGCTCTTTAAGCTCAAAATACAACTTCAAGCTCGAAAATCGAGTTACTGTCTTGGAAAAATGTTTCTTTGAAAATTTTGATAACAAAATTATTCGTTATTTAAACAAGCCATTTCAACACCAAAATTTATTTTATCTACTGACTGGTTTATATTGAACTGGTAAAAAATTTGATGTTATCCTGACATAACAATCTTGTTATTTCAACAGATCGATTTGTTCATTCAACTAAAATATTTCATACTGTCCCATCAAATTTTTTTTGCATGAATTTTTGAACAGTGATATAAATGATAATTGAATAAATTTACTGAAAAGAGTTTTTAAAAAATGTAAAAAAACTTTTCCGGACATTGTTTCCAGGAGACTCGGTCACGGTCTATTTAAACGTCAGCGTGCTCCAATTTAATGACGTATTGTATTTATGCATTTATGTGCAAACGATACAAGTATTTAATTCCCAGTGAGTGTGCCGTGGCCATAATAAATATCTGATGGTATGTGAAGTACTGTTATACTTAACTTGTAATTTAAAATTTAAGTGGAAAATGAAATTAACAAGGTTTTGTCGCATAATCATTATCATTATCATTATCATTACATTATTAATTATCGTAAATTATTGTTACACACGTTGATATCTCATTGTCTCGGTGGGTTTGTTTATTTAAGAGAATGCATGTACAGTTTGCATTATTAACACACATGCCATTCAGTTATGTTGACTTATTTGTAAACAAACACACGTGAGAATTGAAATAAAGCAATGTAAGGACGAGTGTGGAGTGTGACTCAAAAGTAACTCGTGTATTTTCTGGGGCACGAATAGTAATAGAATATGTGCTCTTGTTTCAACAAACTTGGCAATTAGAACATACTGAATAAGCATTGTTTTGTGCTTGTTGTACTGACTTAAGAATAATTGTTAACAGTACTGTACAATACAACTGTGTAAATAAATTAAATTGTCTTTTGTTCGCTGGTTCTTGGATTTTTATTTAATATTTATGATATTTGTTCAATAAAATACAGTATAATTAGTATTGAAAATTAAATTCGAGTAAAAAGACTGAGACTTGAGAATTTTTTTAAAGTTTGGAATTATTTTGAAATGCAGACTATTTCTAACACTCTCTGCTATTTTTAAGCTCAAAGTGCTCAAAAATTTACGAATTGTTTCATTATCAAGTTAATTAATCTAAAAATTGCTTCAAAAGAGCCCTGTTTTAAAATTTTCTAACTACGGTATCTTTTAAATGGATCGTTAGTATTTGATTTTTTAGCAGACATTCTATGCACTTATTGTTCATCACAATTCATGTGATATGCAAAAAAAAATTGATTCAATATGAATTGAAACAATGAAGACATTATTGTAAATTTGACTTAAAATTACTCTAATTTTTTTGTAATTTTAGGGAAAAAAATTTTTAAAAAACTATTAAATCGAATTTCATACTTCAAGATCGCATTACAGATTACAAGAAAGTTTTTTACGGATAAAACTAATAAGGTAAAACATCTAATGAAATTTCTGGGTTAAAAAATATGATTTTGTATCAGCATAGGTAAAGTTTTGAATGAACACAAAAAAATTCTATTATTTAATTAAATCCAACTGTGAGAAGTTCAAAAATGACTACAAAGAAAACAATTTTGGCAAGGGCAACTATACTTGGAGTACCATTTACGACAGAAAAGACCAAAGTATTATACATTTACTATTGTTTTTACGGGTGATTTTAACGTGTAGTAAATCCAACTACAAGTATAGTTGTCCTTACCACACTTTTTTATTGTGGATATAAATTTTTCATGTAATTTGGAATCCGTATTTAACGTAAAAAAAATTAAAAAAATTCGACTTGCTTTTTTTGTTTTGTATTTTCTTATAGAAAATTTAAGTAATGAAGCCCCAAATTTGTTATAAAATTACATTTGTCTCAAAATAGTAGTTTAATATTAAATTCACAATGAAAATTATTTTGAAAAGTTTCAAAACTTTGAGATCTAAAGAAATTCAATTTTTTATATTTAGGCGCAAATTTTCGGATTTGAAAAAATAAAATTTTCAAAGCAGAAATTAAAAAGAAAAAATGACATGAATACATAGATTTTCCGGAACAATAAAAATTCATAGTTGGCGAAGAAAATATATCCAAGGATAGAATCAACATAAAGAACCGATAAAAAAGGGATGATAAAAGTAATACAACAAATGGTATGTTAAAAAAATTTATAACGGAAAAGTCTGGATATATGGTGGAAGAATTATCGAGTTGGATGTACGGATGGATCCCCGAAGACTCTTGAAAAAGTACATATACTAGTACTAGTGCTATAGCGTAGTATAACATAGTTCACAGGGAAAGGGAAAAACGAGTGGCGAGAAAGCAGACAAATGTGTAGCATAAATAGCCAGCCGTAAACTGGAAAAGAGTTTAACTGACATTAAAAATAAAAATAAAAATAAAAAAAATGGACGAGAGTAAGAGTAGCTGGAAAAGATAAAAATATATAAAAATGTTGTATGTTAGAGTGAAGATAAAAAATATAAATAGGGGGCAAGAGTGGGGATGGAGTAAATAAAAAAATTAACGATGCGAAATAAAAGATAAATATAAAAAGACTTTCTGACAACGGGGGTGTAGTTGGCCCGTGTAGTACAGTGCAGTCTACTGTATTTTGTACTGTGCCCGTAGTTTAGTCTAGTGTGTAGAGAACCGATGAAATTTAGTGAGCCGTTAGCGTGGGACATTTTGGCCAGCTGGTCACGTGTAACAGATTGCTCTCACTCGGATATGGTTCGTTGGCCCTAACCTTGTGTACCGCTACCAATACAGTCCCGGAAAATATATAAAAATACACAACTATCCCTTGCATTTCACAACAAAAGTGCTGATGCCGTTCCCAGTTTCATTTGCCCCGAAAATATGTACAAATATAGAATATATAACTGTACTATGTTACCGAACAAATCAACCAAACAAATTGTATAAAATAATGTTCGTTCAATCATACTTTAACGCAAACAAACTGCCGAATATTTCATAAAACAAACACGGAAGTTCAATGAAAAAAAATTGTCAATTTTTTTTTTTTGGTTAGAGAAAAAAGTAGTCGAATCTGACTGACGTCAGACAATTGAACGAGACATGATGAAAATGAAAAAAGTAGTGTGGAAGTGAAAATACTCTGTTAGCAGATTGTAATTTCTGTTTTTTCTTAGTGAATAGACTATTGTTTGCTGGGTCGGTGACCACTCGGGCAAACAGCGGATAAAAAATTTTTCACCCCGGGAAAGACTCTTTTTCGACGAACAAAGCGAAGAGATACGAAAGCTCTGAACTGCGCTATGCTTTGGAACTAACGAGACTCACTTCCGATGATATCCACGGTTAAGGTTATCGACTGGTTTGGCGATAAGTGAAAGGGAAAATTTACTTTTTAATTTACTAGTTTTAACGTGCGCGTGCAAGCACGCGTCTGAATGTTAGGATGGAATTATAAATATAATTTCATGCTTAAGATATATTTGACCACTGATTTCTTTTAAGAGAGTAGTAAAGTGATGTTTGTCTTGAAAAGAAGAATATTCTTGAATATTGAAGTAAACTATTTTTATAGAACTTTTTTCATAAATATTTTTTCTGAAACTATAGTTTCTAAAGAACAGAAAAATACCTGTCGTAACTTTACAAGCTTGTATGGATAACATTCCATGCTTGTAAAGGTGGACCATCTTATGAACTCTGCCATCCATCTTACGGCATCAAATAAATTATTTTGTTTCGTTAAAGACATTTTATACCGTACGTGTCATATACGGAAGTAGCTTTGTGCTTCTTATATTTTTAAATATTAAAATTAGTATTTTTAAAATAAATCTACAAGAAATTTAGCCAATCAATAGGCTTCAATTTTAAGCTAACTATTTTTTACTAATTTAAAAATTAAAGAGATTTAAATTCATTTCAAAATTAGTATAAACATTACTTTTTTATTTGAGCAATTTTACTATTTAATTATTAAAAAATTTGATACTTTAATGGTAAAGTATAACCATTTTCACTAATTAGTGAAATTAATAACTAATGAAATTAAATAATTGAATTTCTTGGTTCACAAATTTTTCTCTTGAATCAAGTTGAATTTATTTTCAGTGTAAACATTTTTTAAACTATTTAATTATGTTAAAATGAGCTAAGATTATCTGACTTCAGTCAAATAAACGAGTATTTTTAAACTTTTTCAAGATTTTTTAATTTATTTTTAATTGAGGTAAAAATTATTTTTTGTTCGTATTAAAAAAAAAATGTACCAAAATAATGAATAATTATTACAATGAAAACTTGTTGATAAAATTAGATGTTTTTTATCTTATCGCAAACATCTCTAAGCTAGACCTTATGATTCACTTGTACTTTATATAAGAACATTTAATTGTACTAACAGTCAATCGGTAGCTGATAATAGAATAAAATTAGTAGTTATTAGTATGTTAGATAAAGTAAATTATAGTCTGTATGTAAATAAGAATCATATAAAAAAAATGATACGTATCTATCAGTGCATATATTATGTATCATGTATCCATATATCAGTAGATCAGTGTAGTATAGGTTGAGGTATGGATATAGATATAGGTAGGGGTTATAATGAATGTATGTAGTACATAAAAACACAGTCAGAGCACGGAAATAGGAGGTTACAACGTGATGCCATTTATGACTCATTTACGTCACGAAATGAGTGGCAAAGGCTCAGGCTTACTAGCCTGGTTCCCTTTACTTCACTAACATCGTCCAACATTGATGCATTTATGTTTAATATAATTGAAGCCTACCTGGAAGCGCAGTCGAGTGTGTGCTTTCAATATAGTAATTATGCGATTATACGGGTAACACGCAAACACGTGTATTATTTGCTGCAAACGGCATTCATCGCGAGATAACCAGACGATCGATTCCGCTAATTGTTGAAATCCTCTACTTAAAGTTACTCGTCTGCACTCTATTAATTATTCATTCGTACTTACGCCCATTCGTTCTTTATTTTCTCTTCTTTTTGTTCACTGTGCAAAATCGGGAGTGAATTTTCATCCCTATTACTTAGAGCACTTGAGTAGAAAAATAAAACACTACGCATCTGGAGTAAATCTGGAACTTTCTTTTTTCAGTAGAGTTAATATAGATTTTAATATGAAAAACATCCGAGTGCAGAGTTTGGTTTTTTAAATTTTAAATTAAATTAAATTAAATTTCATTTAATTAAATTAAATTAAAACTTATATAAATTTTCATTTAATTGAAACGAGTTTCATACTCAAAATTATTAATAAATACTTTAAATAATTTATCGAAAATTCGTTTGTAAATTTTAATTAATTTTTTCCAAAAAATCTGACTTTGAAACAATGAACAAAATTCTGATAAAAATAATTTTGTTTCTGAAGTATTGTTGATAAATTCTAACGTAAGAAGTAAAAAATAATAAATTATTAACATTATTGTTTAATTGAATAAAATTAACTTTTATATGGCAATTTTTATGATTTTTTGATAAATTATTATAGTGAGAATTTATCAAAAAATGCTACTTGTAGAAATTTAAAATAAATATTGAAGCAATTTTTTTTAAATTTTTAAATTAATTTGTTTATGCATTTTATAATTTTTTCAATAATTATTCTTTATTCAATAAAAAAAAACCATGAATTTTTTTTTATAAATAATCTACATAATATTATTTTCAGATTTAATTTCACTCCAGAGGAATAAAATCAATTCAAAATCATCCACTAAGTATTTACTTTTCAAATTTTTTACACTGTACCAATTTAGAATTTTTAAGAAATTGTTTTTTGTCATGTAAACATATTTAAGAACATACACAAAAAATGTAAGATCAATCGAGCGTATATTTTTGAAGTTCTATCGTTACATATTAATCAACTAAGGAGTCTTTTCAGAAAAAATGATTTAAAAATAGCTTTTTTCGTCCTTTAAAGTGTGTTAAACTCCACCCTTTAAATAAAAATATATTTTTTTTTATTTCTAAAAATGAATATGGTTTAATGTTAAGGAAGGACTCGAAAATTACCGACAGGAAATCCGTACAATTACAAACATCGAGCTGAAAAGATTCAAGTACATAAAACTGAGAAGAGTGTATAGACGGTCTAAGAGTCCCAGTCGAGTCTGTAAGAACAGAAGAACAGAATAAGATAAAGAGAAGAATTAGATATAGAAGAGTAATATAAGTAGCATACCAGCGGGAGGAAGTGTCGGCGAAATGGAGAAACAGTAGCTGACTAACGGGTAAGTAAAGTTAAAGGGAGCTAAAAGGAGCATGACCGAGAGTTAAATGGCGTCAGGATGTCTCGACCGGCACACAACTACGAACAATAACGAGTGGTCCTTCGCAGTGGATAAACCCAGCTCCAGTTTTATCTATATAACCCACTAAAACACTGTAATAACCTGACGCTTTAACTGTTAGTGCTCTGCAATACTTGTCCGGACGCGCAATATTCTTAGACCTTTAGACCGGGTCCAGCTTCCTCTAAAAAACACATATCAACTATCTTACAACTACTTCCACCAGAAATTATTTTACTGCTCAATAAAATTCCTTTTTCATTTTTATTTCTAGCTGGAGAACATACCGAATTGTTTATAATTCAAAAACTGTTCAATACAGTGGACAAACTTAAGAGAGGGCTCCAATTTTTGTATTGGATAGTGCGATCATTGAAATCAAAACTGTAACGGAAGCTAGTGGGGAGGTATAATATTTACTGACCCTTCAGTTAGTTTAAAAAATAATTTGTTGCAGTAACATTAACTAGCTAGTTGGTCTAACAAATTTTATTATTGACCTAGTTAAATAACTTTGATAAAATAACTAGTAGTAAAAAAAAATATAAATTTATTTTGTTATGCCAACAAATAAATTCTGCTAATAACCGGTGATGTTAGCAGAGTGCTCTAAGGTGCAAGGCCTATAGAGCACTCGGGACTGGCTCACCGGCCAGGCGTGGGTTCGAATCCCAAGCTGGTTTTAGAAACCATCTTGGTTGATATTCGACCCTCGTCGCGTAGATTTAAGATTTTCACAACCCAAAAAGACCCCAACGTACCACTCCCAACAGTTAAAGTCGGCGTTATGACCACAGCAGTTAAAACCGACTCTAAATAATAACTAATTATAAAAAAAAAAAAAAAAAAAAAAAAAAATTTTTTT
>JZSA01004424.1:0-22282 GCA_000956155.1 Cotesia vestalis | reverse complement strand
TCTGTTATTTTAACAAAATCAGCTAAGTCATGATGTATTAATGGTAGACTTTCGAAAAACCATGAATTATTTCCAGTTGCAACAGGTTATGGGCCCAGAAATCAATTCCCACATGTGGCCTTATATGAACATTTTTTTACAAGAAATTGATGGACCACGAAATTTAAACAAAATCATTTATATGAACATATTTTTCTATTCAATATTGGAATCATAGAAATGGAGACAGTGACAGAAACAAGCGGCAAGGTGTAAAGTTTTCTGAGGACAAATACATGGAATTTTAGTACAGATGCTTAAGCAAAATTAAAGATCCGTTACAACCTTTAGCTAACAGCAAGGTCTGTTTTGTTCCTCTTTCTCTTCATCTTGTTCGTTTGCTCGGTCTTTTTTTGTCCGTCATTGATTACGCAAGCGGGATAACTTTTCCTTCCGGCAATCTTTCTCCATCTCCCGGGCAACCGGTTGTACAATATTCCTCTTTCAATCCATAAGTTCCTTTTTTGATCTGCAAATTAGACTCCAGACTTGTCTACTTCTTTGGTGGCTCGTTAATTCACGGCAGAAGTACCAAGCGTGAGTACCGGAGAATTATGGACTGGGTCCAATGCAATTGCACTGCCGAGACACGCCGAGGATATGATAGTTAACAGCGTTAACTTAAATATAAAACTGCAATATATCTGTCAGTGAGCTCGCTTGCAAACATTCTGTCGGTGTTTTATCGATGGCGACACTGCAGTGAAAACCTTAGCGAACTTATGACCTTAAGGACCAACCAACCAACATACGTGACCCATCGTGTTCTGTGACGTAAATTGAAGCCTCGTTCATAAGTAATTTTGAGGCGGACTCGAACCGAACTGAGTTAGTAAGAAGGGTCAAGCGATGTCAGGACTCGGGAAAT
The DNA here is from genome assembly GCA_000956155.1 of Cotesia vestalis. Lineage (NCBI taxonomy): Eukaryota > Metazoa > Arthropoda > Insecta > Hymenoptera > Braconidae > Cotesia > Cotesia vestalis. The sequence goes on along the minus strand of JZSA01004424.1, from coordinate 21,375 downwards.
TGAGCACTCAGGGTGTCCCAGCGTATTTTCCTTTCCGATGGTATTTATTATTCACCAGTTATTACTTATTGACGGTACCGAATTTCATGAAATATTCAGAGGATTAATTACCAGAAATCAGCGCTTTTAGATATTTGATAACCAAATTTGTTGATAAGTGATACTCTAATTTAAAACCCAGTGAATTTAAAAACAAATGTATATATAAAATGCTCTTGTTCACTGGATTGCCGGATGAATAATGGATGAACGAGGTCAATTGTTCGTCGAATTTGATAAATTGAGTTAAATATTATTACTTGATAATTTAATAACAAAAAATAGCTCAAGTGAACTGAGTTTATCAATTTATTTGTTTTGCGAGTTTTCTGTATCGATTCAATACAGATAATTCGAGGGCCATTGTTTTGTTGTGATACTTCAAGTTTCCGGTTACTATTTAGAATTATCGGTGTTATATTGAACCATCGAACATTGATTCGAAAAATGAAGTTGGGTTTCAATTCCATTTTACAAAACAAATATAGACAAAAAATGAATATCCTATGTTTGTCTGCATTTGTATTCATTCGCAATGCAATGATCCATATGTATAATCAAAAAAATGAGTAGAATTTTGTTTCCTAATTTGAATTATGGGATTTTATAACAGAACTTAGCATCAAAAGATTGAAACTTCTGTTTAATAGTTTTCGTAAATTTAAAAGTCGATTTTTTTGTTTTTGCCTTTAAGTCAACATTCTGACAAAAGAATGTGAGATACGTGAAAATTGAGAAAGATTTCTTGGTAGAAAATTAATTTTTTTTTCAAAAAATTATTCGTATAATTGTCTCGAAACTGGCATATTTTACCCAAAATTTGGATTTGAATTACTTTCAAAATTTATTTGTTTAGATCCTATTTTTAATTCTTGACTTTTAATTAAAATTCTAGCTAAAAGATGAAAGATACTGTAAAATTTATGAGGTCTTTATTGGTAGACAATTTAATTTCCTTGAAAAAAGTGTTCTTATGATTTTTTCTTATCTTCAAAATTTAAACCAAAATTTAGATTTCAAGTTTTCGGCAATAGTTTATAAAATCACGGGAGTAAAAAAAATTTTATCTCAAGCGAATCTGCAAATCGACTGATCAAAAAAACGTACCCCAAGAATTGGAAGGAAAGAGCCCGTTGATCCGTTCCACAATTCAGTTGTTTATTTTTATAATGGATATTCTTTTTTAAATAAATTTTTGCCGCTTAGATTAATGGCGGTGATGAATGAGGAGGAGAGTAGTTTATAGCGGCGGATGACCACTGAAAAGAATGAAGACTCTTGGAAGCTTGAGACTACTCGGCATGAAGACTCGTTGTCATTAAGACTAGAAAGCATCTGCTTGCCGGTACAGCTGTTCATCTCAACTCTTTGGTACTCTCATCATCCTCTGTATGCGTGAGATGAGCTACGAGGTGGCATTCCACCTTCAGAAGACTCCGCAGTGTTCTGGTGAATACTCGCGGCTGTTAACTCTTAACTCTTAACTCTTGCACTCGGTACTGGTGCCAAAGTACAGAGAACAGAAAAGGAGAGGAGACCGCAGAATCGTGACGGAAACTCATCAGCCGTAAGAAAATCCGTGGGGGTGAGATCTCGCATCACGGGTGTTACTCTACTGATGTGAGAATACTAGAGAAGAGTTTAACTTATCTGCTCAAGCACTAACTGCTGACGCTGAGACGGTGCGAGATTAAAACCGCGCTTTATAACATTTCATACTTTTTATTATTTCAAAAACCCAAGATTACTATTGTTTTGCTTAAGTTGGTTACTATTGTGTATCTACGATACCAGCCAGGACTTGCTGCTTAATTTTGTCTCAGCTGAATCTCAGTCTTGCGTGGGAAGATCATCAACAAGCGTGACAGTGTCACCACATCCGCATCACTAAGTTTTTACTGATAATTTTTAAATCTGATTTTATCCCATGAAAAAATGTTTTTACATGGCTGTGCATACATGTCCATACATTGTTAAAAATTTGAGAAGTGATTAAGAAAATTCTGCAAAAGTAATATAATACTTTTCTCAAAAATTACAAGATGCGTATTTGAAACTTAACAAAAAAATAACATAAACTTTTTTTTAGTTTGATACATCAAATAAATTTAAATATTAAAAATAAAATTGCATCAATAATTTTTTTTGTATCTACAAATTGCATTTCTTTGATAAATTTTCTCGGTTATAATTCATTTGTTAAGAATTTGGAAAAAAAAGTTGGAGTTATTTTTTCATTTCTTCTAAAATGCTTACACGTTATTCATTTTTAGTAACATCAAACACTCAACTATTTTCTGCCTTGTACGCCATGAAAATTGACACACATATTTTCTAGATCATGTATACAAATAAAAAAAAAACAGAAAAATTTTTCATTAAATGTGTAAAATAAAAATTTGAGGTGAAAGACAAAATAAAATGTACACAAATCGCTACTTTACGCTCTAGTTACAAAAATCCCCAACCACTAGCACTGACCACCTAGAGGGACGCCTGGGAACTGAAGCGCGAGAATATGAACAGGCATTTCAGAAAACAATTGGTATCGAATCGGAATGAATTTGGCCGGAATTTTATCCGAAGGAAAACAAGTGTGAAAAAATAATCGCGCGGCGATGAATAATCCTATTCACTAGGGCACGTTTTCACTAACCATCCCTTTATTACTTCACCAGATATACACTCGTAAATTCGAACAACAAAAAATAACAGTATATAGATGTTGGCGTGTGTTTGTATGGATTATTCCCCGCGGGTTATTCACACCCCGTATTAAGCATGAATTCATAACTCAACTGAGTACCGTCTGCAATATGTTCCACACGCCGACGGATAAATATGATCGGATATTCGGCCGGCGGCTGGATACAAAAAGCCTTTTCCGGAACGCGAGTTTTTATTGCTTCGATCCATCGAATTCGTTGAATCACAAATACTTGCATACATGCATACATATATATATACACATGCTTAAATATATATGCGCGGATCCAGTTACCCCTTTTTAGGAGAGTGCAAAATATTCGAAAATGCTCACACTGAAAAAGTAAACGATCGATGGTAAAACAAAAGTGGCCACATGTGTGATATCAGTGCTTGCATCGGCTAAATTACATTTTTACGGTGTGCTTATAAAAAATCTAAAATAGTGGTGCTCTAAAATGGTGGTAAAAGTCTGTCGAATTTGGACGAGTGAGTCCAGCAGTAAAAAAACTGGATTTTGATGGATTGAAAAGTTTTTACATCGTTACGAGTACAGTAATATCTCACATGGAGAAAATTTATGTCAAAAATATATCATAAATAAATGAATAATGTATGAAATATATACAAAAAAAATATAAAAATGTACTGTTATTGTAAGGTTATTTCACTTGAAAAAATGTACAGAATAATAGCTAATAGTAACAAAAAATTACTAAGGTCTTTAAAGTACATTTTTACAAATAATATTCAACTAATTGCATAAAATTTTATTAGAACAATAATTTTATAAAAGTTTGTTAAAGTTAACTGTTAATTGAGCAAGAACTGATCATTGTTGTACACGGAAAAAAATTTACTTTTAAATTAACGAGAAAAATTACCGGACTGTGTTGTAGTTGTGAAGAAAGTACTATTCCACACGTAAGAAATTGAAGGTCTTATCTAGAGTTATCATGAAGTAAATATTCTTCTTAGAGTGCAGATCGCGCGTAAGATCAGTAAGGGAAAGACAACTCTGTAAGTTGATTTCTCCGGAGGGAAATCCTCTAACGGACGTCGCTCATGTCCCTTAGACTCTGCAATGTGCAGACCAAGGAATCGTGGAGTGAGACCTGATGCTGCCATCTGCTTACCCACTTCCGGCGGGTTGAAACCCCTGCGGCTTTAAACCTCTCACAGTTCTTGAGAGATCTCCAGTCTCTAGTCTCTAGTCTCCAGTCTAGGAGAAGACGACAGCTACAACTGGCACCCACGAGAGCCATTCAAGCGGGATGTCAACCAATTTGTTCCGGACAACCTCCCCAGCTATTGCCACTTGTCCGAAATAACATTTCGCCACACCAGTTTCGGTCACTACTTTAACTGTCAGAGCTATCAACGGAACACGGGACTGAAACCTCAATTTTATTTCAGTTTTGATTTAATCGGCCGATGGAGTGAATAGAATTGGGATGATCAAATCCATTGAAATAAAGGAAAACATGAGATAAAATAAAACAAAGTTGAGAAAATTTTATTTGAATGAAATACTGAAATGGGCGAATTCAATCAAATAAACCAAAACAAAATAGTATTTGGTTCGAAGTAATCCAAATTTAAATGAAAAAAACTTATTCGTATTAATTAAATTATTTTAAATAAATCTATGAATTTGAATCAAATAAACGATTTTCTCATTGTAATTGAGTACATGAAAATAGACTTCATCATGTCTGAATGTATTGGAACGGATTAAAATATCTCGAATTTATCTAATTACATTCGAATAGACTGAGAATAATCCAAACACGTCAGAAATTTTAAGCAAACTGCAATAAGAAATTATTAACGCTTGCTTGCTTCTGGGAAATATGAAAACTTTCTGAAGTTTATTTCCATCAGCGAATGAGAAGCAACCTTCCATATGTTCGATTTATTCAAATATAACTAACTTCGATATCATGTGAAATCGATTATAAGTATCTCAACTAACTACATTAAAATTTATTGACACAAAAAGTCAAATATTTTGTATCAGGACTCCTACATAGATATAAAAGGTAAACTATGACTAAAAACATGTAAGTTTTCCAAATTTTTTCTTCACTTTGCAAATTTTTAAACTTATTGAATCAAAATTTTCAATACCAATTATGATATAGCAAATCTACAAGCTATAGAACACTTTAGAATACAACAAACATATAATATATTTGACTGCATCCCCTACAAGGTTATTAGGCCAAAAAGTTGATTAGTTTATTATTTTTTTAGGCATTTATTGCATCCCCTTCCCCTTATACCCTTTCCACAATACCAATATAATAATTTACTTCAATCAAAATATAAGTCGCCTATATGATATCCTTTTTTCCTGACTCGATAAATTTATTTTTATATTCTATTTTAATGAATCAAAAAATAATAATAATTCTACACGGCAAAATCAACCCAAATATGTCGTAATTGACTGACATGTATCAATAGACATAAAAAATGGAAATAACTGAAACACCGAATTTAAAAACTACCATTGTTGGAATCAAATCATGATTATCATTCGCCCGGAAACTTGGGCAGCATTTTGTCACTCTAGCGTAATGTTCCAACATTAAATAAACAAAATTTCAGGATGAAATTATTTACTGAAGGCTAACTCAAGTATACACATATGAACGCTGTGTAGTGTAGTGATATGTTTGAATAATCATTACACAGCTTGTGTCATAACCGGGACTTTCCGGTGTGCGCTCATTTTTGGGCAAGTCATTTATATTTGAAAACTTTTTTTTGCATTGTTGTCTCATATAATAATAATAATGATAAGAACAATAATATGACGCTCTAGACTCGGTCGTTCCACAGAAAATAAAATGTTGATGAGATAAGCTCGATTGAGCGTAGAGTGAGACACGTGTCCACGCTCTTGCGTAAGATTGCGTCACAAATATCTACCAAAACAGTTCTTTATATAATAGTAATTGTGATAATGATTGTAGTATAGCCATAATTACAAAACTCATATTATTTGAAGTGGAAATAAAACAAAAAAATGTAATGGTGACATAACAAAACCATACCCGAAACGACTTGTACATAGTTTGTTGTCATTATCACTGAATTCGATCCGAAGCCATACCATATTCGTGAAAAAATTTTTATTTGCTTATTTTACGAGGAGGAATACGTCCAGAAGCATGCCCATAAATACCCAGAAGTGTGTACAGACGGCAGATACCATTCACACGATTCTCGATAACCATCTCGGTCATTTCGTATAAGCTATTTACATACAAACTACTGGTATCTCCACTCTAAAGAACTCCATAAAGAAAATAGTCCACGCGTCCGATCATCTGCTCAGAAAATTGTACAGATAATCATCTGTTCTGGTTAAAATTACATAAATAACTACTGGTGCTCGATTTAATCGCTTGGGTAAATAATTGGGTGCAATCTGATTCTGTTTCGAATTTTAATAGGAATAAGAACGAGAACAAGAAGGAGTGAAGAGAAAGTGTTGGGGTTCATTAGAAGCAGAAGATTACTTTGGTTTTTTTTTTTAATTTATAAGGGAAGGTAATTTTTTTTTAGAAATTTTTTAAAATTGTTTTTTTTCATGTTTCGAAATTATAATTTTGACTTTTTTTTTTTTTTTGTTGAGAACAAATATCCAATAAATTTTTTTTTTTTTAATGAGCTCACACTATTTTTAATTTCATCCTGTTTTATAATTTTGAAGATTTCTGTCCCCGCATATGTCAGAAATATAAAGCTAAATATTTTCCTTCACATTAATAAAAAGGGCGACAAATGCAGTACTTTTGGACCTAACCCCAAAGTAGTCCGAAAAAAAAAAATTGTTTTTGTACTCTTCGAATTAAAAAAAAAAAAAATAAGCTCAAAACTACATACGATTGTTTTATTTTTTGGAAAGAGATTTATGAAAAATGACTAATTTTGAGCCGTCTGAAGGGATTTTTTGCTTTAATTGTTATTAGCGCATGTTTTGAAAAAACAGATGATTAGATGGCCGAAGATGAACGGTACAGCGACTTATCTCAGGGATTTATTCAGAGAATCTCTTAGCAATGCAAAGAGCCCGGTCGTTGACGCACCTTAAGCGGGAAACTAACCTATAGAATATTTAAAGATTTCTTTGATGGACGATAGGCATTATACAACTCTTATCCGAACCGGACGAGCCGATTCAAAGAGACAGCTCCGCGTAAATGGAGAGACTGGTACGGAGACAAAAAATATTAAATAAATATTAAATAAAGGGCTAGGGAGAAAGGAGACTAAAAATACCGGACATGTTTGGCATGATGTCGATTTAAAAGATACGTCGGGCATAACTTTGACGTTTCATTTCCGGCATCCGCCTTTACTTTGCTTGTTCTGATACACATTTCGTTGTAATATAAATATGTTATGTGCATTCACTGGAGCCGGTTTGCTCCAGTCACTGAATTAGGGGGAAATTGGATTTTTCGTGTCAATCATTTACTGACATTGTCGATATATCTCGGCTGGTTTTTTATTTTTCTTTAATGGTGTAAGACCTAATCAGTTGTAATTCGTTATTTACTCACTCGTTGCCGGTCAATGCATACCTAGAACAAAAAGAAAAGTTTATTATGTAAAGACTGTTGTAATTTATAGAAATGATTTGAGAAAACTCTTCAAATTTAAGTTAGAGTTGTAACTTCATTAAAGTTTCTAGAGCTTGTGCTCTAAGGAAGTCAAGTAACTCATTCAAAAGGTCAATATATAATGTTCATTAAGCTTCGTGTAACTTGGCTTAATGTCACTTCAAACTTGAGATTGAAGCCAAATTATATCTACAATATAAAGATTCAACGAAAAGTTTTTTGGTTCAAGTTCTGTGTGAAAAATTGTTTTAAAGCATTTGGGTCAATGATTTTTTTTTTTTTAAATGTAACACTCCTAGACAATTTTTGGACTTGGTCCCGATGACCTAAATATATTAAATGAATATTCAAGTACTCAAAAAAAAATTTTTTTTTTCAAATTCTGTGAAAAAGTTATCAAACAATGATTAGTATAAATTTTTTTTTGTTTCAAAATTTTACACCGTATTAGCATACAAATTAAAAAAAATTTTCTCCAAATTTTTACTTTTTCCAAAAATAATTACTTTAGAATGTTTTATAATTGTTCGGTTTTGCAATGTGACATCTCTCGACAACTTTTACATTAGATAATTTAGATATTAAATTTATACTAAGGTAATAAAAATTAAATTTTTAGAGGCTTAGAAAATTAAGTTTGCATTGAAAATTATTAAAAAAAAAATTTTTTTAAATGAGAAATAGAATTTTTTTTTTTTTTTTCAAACTTAATATTAGAGAAAAATTATCACAACATTAGAATGGCAAAATCTTCTTTTTTAATTTTGTGTAAATATTATTTTATAACGTTTGTTTGAATAATTCTTATTTTTTCGAAATGTAACACCACCCGAGAACTTTTACACTTGATCTCGATGACTAACAAATTAAACTGATATTGAAGTATTTAAAGAAAAAAATTTTAAAATTACATGGATAAAAAAAAATAAAGTAATTGATGGTAAAAATGATTAAAGACTGTAAATAGTTCCCAAGTCATCGAGTAGCATGTTTTCCAAGGACATTATTCTTGGTTTTCAATTTAAAAACTTTAGCCAGGCCATTAACGCAGTCGATAAAACTCGTACAACTTGGAATTGACGGCACTTAAAATAACGGCGAGGGTTTTCGGAGACTCGAATGGTAGCTGGGGTGAAAAGTTTTGTACTTTTCATTCAACGTCATCTATTTTTTCGGTTCCTGTAAGTGTGCTGATGAAAGCGAACTCAAGCACACGGGCGAGACCCGGGAACAGGAGAGGTCTATTAGGGTGAAGTTGACTCTTGCAAATGCATAATGGATTTATACGCATAGCGCCGACCGACGAAAACAAAAGACCGAGAGTGTGAGCAAGTCAGTAACTCTGAGCTTAAACTTTTCCAGTTACTAAATTTTACCAACTCAAACTGTTATTTCACACACACAACATACATCAACATCAGTGCTTCCACTTCTGTTGATACATTTAACTTTAATCTTTTCTCAGCTCCTTTCCACTTCTCAGTTTATTTAAGTACTTGTTAGTAAACAAATGCTAAAATTTTGAGAATTAATCGGCAATTTGCAAAAAGTCACGTTTCTTATCTTCAAAGTTTAACTTTCAAACTTTCCGGAAACGGGGATTAAGTATCTTCTTCTTTAATTAAATTTTTTGGAATTGTAAAATTTTTTCATCTTTTTAGTTTTTTCAATCTATACAAATAAATAAATTTATGAAGTTACTTTGTTATTTTTTTTGTTGGAACTTTTTTTTTAAAGATTATTTTGATTTCAAGTCTTGCTAATAAATCCTTACGAAAAAAATAATAAATTAATTACTACATTTAAATAATACTACATTTAAATAAAATTAATTACTTTAATGTTATTGAAAAAATTGTTATAGAGAAAATTTATCATAAAATGCAATTTATGGAAATTAAAAAATATAAATTACATGAATTTTTAAAGTCTCCAAATACGCATTTCATAATTTTTAAACTAATAAAAATTTTTTTTTATTAAAAAAAAAAAATTTACTCATCGGAGTTTTTTTTTATTTATAAATTAAATAAAATCCTTCACAGAGTAAATGAATCAATTGAAAATCTTCAACTTCGCACTAACAAATACTTTTAATGCGTCAAAAATTTTTAAAATTTTCTTATATCTCCAAAAGTATAAACTCATATTTATCAGCCAATAAATTACACCGAAAAAGCATCAAGTATAATGTACACAATAGTTTTGTCACAAAATAGAGAGGCATAAAACCCAGACAAAATATTTGTGAGACAGATTCGGGTCACGTCAATTTGCAGCCCCGGGTTGGGCGCCAGGTGTAGATAGAAATAGAATAAATTATTTTTTGTGTAAGCGTAACAATAAAAAGTAATTATTGGTAAAAATTCATAGCTAAGAAAAATGTATATATTTATTTAACAATTGAGTGTATTTTTAAAAACTCGAGAATGGGTTTAAACACAGCCCAACATTTAGCGGTTATATTTTAGCGTAATATGTGCCGTATAGCGAACAAAAAAGCAACAATGTGGAAAAGAAAAGAGTGTAAGAAGAATAAGCCACAGCTGCGTCACGTAGCTCGTAAAACCGAAAGTAATTTAACGATCACGAAAGACACCTGCCCGGACTTGTCTCAACGGTTCTGTATACTATTTTCACAATAGAGGTGTACAAGTTATACAAATATTACCCTACAACAACCTCCGGAGCCTCCCGTCTGCATTCTGCTCTGCTCTGAGCCGTAAGCCATTTAATATTGTCGTAAACGTTGAAAGGATCTTACTCATCAAGATCATAATTAAATTATCTTATATCTTATATTTTATGTCTTATATTCTTCACCTGTACACATATTACATTGAATTTATTAAATATGCACCTCACGATTTTAAACAGGGCTTTAAAAAATCTCTTAAACCTTTCCAATTATCTTTTTGCACATTTCAGATTCTGAAGCCTTCGGGTGTGTTCTAGTATTAAATTAATCTGGATTTTATAAAAAACTTGTTTGGCTTTTTTCCAATAGAACAGTTTATTAGATACAAGCTGTTTTTAGTTATTTATAACTTTATTATTCATTATATGAGGTAGAAACATCGAATAATTAAACCGATAAAATTTAAATACTTCATGCAAAATATAATTGAATTAATGCTCGAATATTTTCCATAATCGTTTATAATTTTTTGTTGATTTGAATCGATTATAAATCCAACTTCCTTGCAAGCATAAGATATTGCATGACTGTCATTTATCACTTCAATTTCCCAAAACAAATGGCTCGTTGCTCCAATAAGTGGTACATCACTAACAATAGTCAGGACATAGTTTTCTTTGTTAAAAGTCACTTTAGCTTCAGTTTCAGACAAACTTTCAGTCCTTTAAACAACAACAAAAAAATAAAAAAATTATAATTCGATACAAATTATAAATAACAAGTATAATCACTTTGTTGAAATTAATTATTTAAATGGCTTTTAAAATAAAGTTTAATTGAATTAAAAAACTATGACATTTTATAATGTTTAGGCTCAAGTTCAAGGTACTGACCTGGTATTTTTTATTAATATTAATCTATAGAGTTAACAAGCGATATTCAAATCAGCAATTAAAAAATCTATTCAAATATTCTCAAGACAAATTATGAATAATGAATTTCAATTAGCGTACTATCGATTTGCTTTTTAAGTTCACGGTTCACTTAAATTTTTTATTATAAATTATGAATTTTAAAAAGTATAGTCGGATTACCAAAGTTCAAAGTTTATTTTATAGTTTACGGTTCGCTCAATAATTATCAACATTTTTTGGTTAAAAAAAAAAAAAAAAAAAAAGCTTTAAATGTCGATAAGAAATAAATGCCAGTTTCTCATATCGCCTCCACTCAGTTGCGCATTCTTTAACGATCTAACGCAACATTGAACGGGCAGCAAAGTGTTGGCTAAATGGTGTGCATACATAATACAATAATGTATTCATATATTTATATTTATACTTATATTTATAGGTATACATGCATGGATCGAAAACAGGTTTTATTATCGTGGCTAACGATTAAACAGTACGATTTGGTAATCTCATACACAGGCTTCCGATCAGACAAGCAGATACTATCTTATTAATTTGTACAGAATCATTACATTACATCAAATTCATTCTGTAATTTTTATTTATTTGTATCTGTATCTTATTAACAATATATTTATTGCGGTTTTAATTTATAGGCATGGTTACATTGACACCTACTTATCGGGGAGATATTTATGAGAGTTAAGATAAATTGTGACATTACCCGGCAAGCGAACCAAACAATCACCAGATTGTATCAAGATTATGCGACCCGCACGTGCGAGTGAATTTGCGATTCTCTTCGACAAGTGCTTTGTTCATTCAATTTGTTTTAATTGTTCAACGTTTTTGATAAAATTTTTAACTTTCGGTGTCACAAAAAAAAAGTGTATTTTAATTTTTTCTTCCATGAAAATATGTTATTATATTTTAGGAGCCCTTTCCAAAAATCAGTTAAATAAAAAAATTTTCTCAGGGTCACTCAAGATTTTTAAAACTTTCAAAATAGAATTCTTAAACTTTTTAAAAAAAACTTATGAATATTTTTTATAATATAATTTTTTTTAATTTTGATCGACTTTTAGAAATCAAAATTATGACAGAAAAATTTTGTTATCATTATCCAGGAAAATAATAAAAATAACGAGAATACAAAATTGATAGCAAAAATCCGATTTTTGACAATTTTGAACAATCTTAAATTACCTCCAAAAATTATTTTATTGATTGATTGATTGTGTATCGTTAAACACAATGAATCGATATAAATTTTCAAAGAAAAGACTCCATAGAATGAACTTGTCATTTTTAAGTCACAAAAAAAATTTTTTTTAATTTGCTTTTATTCACATGAAGTAATTAATTCAATATCTTTTTGAAATAAAAAAAAAAAAAAAAAAAAAAAAAAAACGCTGACTGTGAAGTAGAAATTTCTCGATATTTTAAAAATTAGATAGCAACACAATTGAATGTTACAGTCGAGTGAAATCAACTATAAATCACGCTGAGGAAAATAAAAGAAAAACAATAGACTAGAATAGAATTCACTTGAGTATTTGTTTTATATATGCTCCCGTATATTCCCTATACGCACCGAGAAAGGAAAAATCCAGTGTAAGAGAATCAAAAAAAAAAAAAAGCTTTCTATTTCTATGTCTCTTTATTTAGTTCTAGTAAAAATCACAGCGTGTATCGTTAATTATACTATACCGTTGAAAATGATTGCCAGCACGAGTTAACTTTTGTATTTACGCTTTGTAACAGATTGATTTGCGTGGAGGATGACGCTCGTTTGTAAAATAAAACTCTAACAAATCAGCAGGCCAACCCTTTGTGACTACTAGCTAAAAATATCCCGGAACAATGGAGGAAAATTCGGATCAGTTGGATTTAGTGATTGTGTGAGTCTTGTCAGAGGCAGCCCTCCATTCAGCTTTAATTGAAATCATTTTTTTTTTTTTTTTTTTTTTTTTTTTTTTTTTTTTTTTTTCGTAAAAGCGTAATAATTAAGCTTGGTAAAAATCTTCCATAGTAAAAAAGGATAAAGTGTTTGGGTGTTAGCATCCTCAGCAGGATATGGAATGCTCAAGGCGTTTCATATTAACTTTTGCGGTTTAAGAAAAAGTCACGAGGGTAATATTTGTATTCACCTTGCCTTAGATGCATTGGAAAGGCTGCAGATGAAAGGGAACGCTACGTATACGCCATAAGCTACACAACAGTGAGGCGGCTCTCGAGTTGTCGGCGTATGAATATACAAAAGACTAGAAAGATGATGTATATAAATGTAGAAATATATGTACAAACACACAATATATAGAGACACGTGTAGAAAACATCGAGTAGAAGAACATTAAAGTGCGAGGCGATGTAAGAAGTTATTTTCCATACACCTCAGGGTGAAACGCGTGATGATGTGGAGCATCCTCAGAGGTCCCGGTACATCATCGATCTTCCGATCCTCCTCTCTCCTCCTACCTTCTACCTTCTCTCGGATGCTTGCCTAATGTACATGCCACTGATTACACCTGTACTCTCTCGCCGATAAAAATCCTCAAGGTCTCCGTGGGTAATGTGCAGAAGTAAGTCTGCGTATCAATCGATAGGCCTCGCTTCCCTTTCTGCTGAGATATTAAGGATCTACCGGACCTTCTGGTCCTCAACCCGGTGATTATCTAAAGACGACGCGAGGATCGATCGATTAGCTGACCGCCTGCAGGCGTCTAAGTTTGCTGAGCAGAAAAGGAGAGTAAGATACACATCAGGTTACACGCGTTTTATTACTGTACTTGCTTTATTTTCTCGTTTTTATTTATTTAGATTGGGTTTTAAGTCGCTCTAAGTGACACCGAGCTAGATCCGTCTGATCGAACAGACACCGGGACTACTTATCTTATGTAATATCAATATTTTTTTTTTTAAGTTGTAACGAGTTGACTCACAGGTATCACTTTTGCATCGCTTTGAATATACAAGGATCATAAATACTAAATAATTTTTTTAACTTCAACACTCAAGAGAATTTATGTAGTTGAAAATATCATTAGTGTGATAAATTTAATATTTTTTGCTTTCTTTTAAAATAATAAAGTAACATTATTTTTCAGGTACTGATTTTCTGATTAGATATATTCGAGTTTAATATTTTTTTTTTTATTTAATTATTATTTATAGTCGATTTTAACTGCTGTGGTCATATCGTTGACTTTAACTGTTGGGAGTGGTACGTTGGGGTTTTTTGAGTTTAAATATATTCACGTATGTCCATATATGTTCACTTGTGACCGCATATATAACACATATGTTCAGATTTGAGCATATAGATATTAATATATGTTTATGTACGATTTTAATCGTATGACTATAGTCAGAACTCAATTTTCTCATTCAAAAAAATTAATATGAGTGTTGAAGAAAATTGGTGGTCGCAAGACTAAAGAAAAATGAACTCCATTGGTGGTCACAAAAGATCGCAACTGACATTAATTCAACAAATGATACTAATAATGAAACTAAAAAATAATGAAAGGTGTCGGTAATGATTACGTTGGAGGAGTGATTAGTAATTAGCAAGGAGTAGTGAGGACCGTTGTAAACCGGCACTAGATTCCGTTTGACCGTGACGTGCACCAGCTTACGCCTGAGAGTCACGTCGGTCACGATTACCGCACGAAGACAGCAAACACCAAGACAACACAGTGGTTCTTCGATTATATTTAGCTGAGAGGTAGGTGGCTTTCGTCGGGCTTGTAGGTATGGGTTCAATAGAAAAGCATAACACGATTGGAGCTCCAGCACCATACTGGGCACTGTGAATGCAGTAGTGAGCCGAAGAGTGTGTGTGCTGTACCTGAGAACTCAGTACCTATGTTTATAATATATAAATATACGTTAACTCTGTACTGTGAGTGAAATAGGAGTTAGTCGACTGCCGATGAGTTGAGTTGAACGCGCGAGAGCTAGTGTATAGCTTGAGTAAATATTTGTGCATGTTAAATAGACGGCACCGTCTAGTATTGCTGTAAGGATAAGGTAAGACCAAGTACGATAAGGAGAATGTACGCGGTGGTACTTCTCAGGAGGCACTACGTTAAATTGGTCTACTGCTGCACATCAGACAGACTAGTACTCTCTACTACTACTATGACTAGTCTCTTCTCTTTCTACTCTCAACTCTCTACTTCAGTCTAGTCTCTGATTCTCCTCGGGAATCTGCATTTCCTGGATATACTGCTGTGTTTTGAACTTTTTTACTTATGTTAATATTACCTTCAATATTTAGTTTAACTTTGAATTTAATATCATACTCCCAAGCTTAGATAAATCTCAGCTATCATACATTAACATATATATTAATGTATTCATTTACAACATCATTTCCTTTTTTTGTTTTTTATGGAGTTTGTTTATGTTTATACGGAAAATTTTAAAGCTTATTTTGTCTTCTTTCGAGTTTGGAGTATTTAAATCATAAGCAGGTTGGCTATCAACAACTACAAGCTGAACGGGTTGAAAAATTGGAGGTAAAATTAAAATTTTTAATATTGATTTTGCTGAAAAGTTCTTTGATAAGACTTAAACAAAAGTTCCCATATTTGCAGTTAAAAATTAATTTAAATTTTTTAATGGGCAAATGACGATATTAAGAAAAAATAAAAAACCAAAAATTTATTTATTTGCAGGTAGAACCTAAATAGAAATTTTTTTTCTGAAGACAAAAAGTTCAATAAAATTCTTTAATCTGCTGTTGAAAGTTTCAACACAATTTCTTGATCTACTATTAAAAATTAAGCTAAAATTTCTCCGTCTACAAATGAAACTCGAACTAAAATTCCTATATTTGTAGATGAAAGTTGAACCAAAATTCTTTATCTGGAGGTAAAAATTAATTGAAATTCTGTAATCTTCAAATGAAGATATTAAGAAAAAATACAAAACCAAAATTTCTTCATCTTCAGATGGAACCGGAACCAAACTTCCTCAATTTGGAAATGAAATTTGAACCAAAATTACTGTATCTGCAGATAAAACTTGAATAACAATTCTTCAATTTGTGATTAAAGGTTGCAACAAAATTCTTTCATCAACAGATGAAACGTGATTAAAATTTCATTTATCTGCAAATGAAGATATCAAGAGTGAAGGTCATAAATCTTGAACGAAAATTAATCCATTTACAGATGAAGATGTTAAAGAAGAATAATGCCATAAAATTCCAAACCAAGTTCAAAATTAACGAACGATCACATATTCTTTAGTATTCCGGGTATATCTAATCATAACCATCCAACATTAAACACTCAATCCATCCAATTATCACAGAAATTACCACTCATAACACTTACGACACCCGGAAATAAATTATCATTGAATAATCCACGAATAAAATCGCATGCAAAGGATTTACTTAACGCCCAGTGACTCAAAAAGCATCACCGTAAACGTAAATTAAAACTAATCCCCGGCGTTATAATAATAAGCAACACAAATATAATAAATAATAATAGGTAAATAAGAGCAATAAAAAAAGCGAATAAACAAATCGGCGAAGCGATAGCAGCTATCAGAGCATAAATATCATCGGGTTGAATAAAAGTACGAGCTAACGGGTTAATATTATTGCAAAGTAGGTGCTCGTTATGTTAAATAATTCGAGCGTGGCTGTCGATCAGCGAATTAAATATAACGAATATAATAAGAGGTTCACCCCGTCAATACGGGTGTTATCTGTGTTCTCGCGGATTATAACTTAAACTAAGTGTTGAGTGTCTCGTCCATCAAATAATATCGTTATCTGAAATATACTGTAGGCAGGCCAGCCACTTGCGAGATACTATCGATTTAGCTTTATATTTATATTTATATATAAATGACTCAGGACTAAAATACAAGTTGAGGTGAATTTCTATCTTACACTTCTCGCCTTACATTATCTGTCGATAACATCTGACGTACGATCTTGGGATCTAACATAAAACCAGTTAGGAGCTTGTAAATTTTAATGTTCTTTCATTTTAAAGTCTCGAGAAAATATACTTACACTTTCCACCTTACACCTTCTTACCTCTTGCTGGCACTCCTTACACCTTTCTATTTCTCATCTACCTGCTTTACGATCCTCATAGAAAATTAAAGTTTATTTATTTACAGAAATTGTTACTTTTTCTTCGCTACCTTTTCATCTCTAAGTTTTAGAGCTGCTCTTAAAATAGCCATTAGGATTTACGACTTTAGAATTTTCAAAATTCAATTTTCTCTGATTTCAAAATACAAATTAAATTTTATAATAAAATTTTTGAGACAAATTTTTCATACTACAAAAAAATAATCGCTTTATATCGTCAAAATTATCAATCTTAGCGATTTGGCTAAAAAGACTTCTTTAGTTGGAAATTCAATCCAAAAACCATTTATTTTGAAAAACCATTTTTATAAATTATATTTTTATCATTCTTTTGATCACTCGTTAAATAATATTTTTTATCAATGGATTTTTTTTGATTTTTATAAACAATTTTCATATCAATCAACTAAAAAGCTTAAGAAAAGTTTAAGTACAACTTCTTTTTTCAGCGTCTTTCTAGTGCGTATAACTCACAAGTAAAATTATTTAAATAAAAATGTTTTTTGTTATTCATTTACAGCGATCGGACTCATGAATTTTCAATGGAAATAGTAATTTTGATAATGAGTAAAATTGTTATTTAAAGTAACGTAAAAATGAATTAGCATGGTAGTTAATCCCTTTGACAAAAAAATAAAAGAAGTAAATTCTAATTTACACGAGAAATAAAGTCGGGAATTTAAATTAACACTTAAAGTAGAAGTAAAATGAATTACCGAGCATTTTTTACGGTAAATTACTAAAAAATAACGGCCAAGGTTGCCGGTGACACAGCAGTAACTTTATTACTATTACTACACTTAACACAAAAGACAAAAACGATAATCGTTCAAATATTAGAATGCCTTTTTAACCTGGGGGATAAATAAATGATTGTTGTTAATCTCCGTCGAATCACACCCAACTTTTGAAATAAAACAAAATAAAATAGAAGAGAGTAAAGAGAACAAATAAGTCACGAGTAATGAGTCATCCTGACGTGAAATATTCAGTTCTCCCGGTACGTCTGTGATCGATCGTCGTAGTAACGGAGCTGCAGACAATACAAAGCCAACTCAGGCTCAGGGTCGTGCTCTGACCTCGGACTATTATTTTTTATTTTTTATCTCGTGCATTTATAACGCTGACAATAGCTTGAGACACTGAAAGGTGACATATTGATGACGGTATAAAATAATAATAATAACCAAAATAGATTAATTGATTCGGGAGAATTAATTATTCAAATCTCCTAAGTGACATTTAAAAATCTAGAATTATTTTTGATTGATTATTTAAGTGAAATTATTTTTTATTTGAAAAATCCAATTTTGTTTTCACACCCCCTATAACTCAATTTTTAAGACTTCACTCTCTTGTTAGGAGAGAATTCAGCGACCATACGCCATCTATCGGAAAGTTTTAACACAATGTGCGGTCGAAAAATTATAAATGGGAATTTATTAACGTATCGTAAAAAGAAAAAAAAAAAAAAACAATTTATAAATAACAGTTTCTGTAATAGTGTGAGAAGCTTCAAACAAAAAAATGAAAAATTTTTATAAAATAAAATAAAACATTCAATTTTTTTAATGTCAAATGTAACTTTGTGATTTTAAATAAAAATTTTTTATTTTTTGTAATTTTTCAGTTCTTCTTTATTTTATCTAAGCAATATATTGAAATATTCAATTTTTCAAGTAAACTGCTATTTAAGAAACATTTTAGGACTAACTTTTATATGTTTTTCACGTTTTCCAAAAATCCATCAAAAACAGTGAAGACTACTGTTGAATTCTCCGTACAAAAATAAATCTTAGTTTATAATATTTTCTTTGTATTATTCTATTTTGTAGTTTTTATAACAATATATTTAACTCTGTCCTAACTCTGTTTTATGACCTTAGACCCATGGGTCACACAATGGGACTCTTATATTTTACGATACCGTTTTTCTTATACATCCTTGTATAGTTGTTAATTTTTGTTTAGCTAAAAACATCTTTAATTTTAAGTATGAAAAGAAAGGTTTAGATCTCTTTGTAAAATAGTTTTCGTTAAAGTATTAGTCAGTTCATAATAATTCTCTCAAGCGTAAGGACGTTTCTCAAAACGTTATCCTTTAATAAAGATTAGATATCTTATGCTATAAAAGAAATTATTGATGTTATTTATTTATTTCACGATTTATCTATCCATAACTTCCTACAACTACAAATACAAACACCATTTAGAAGCATATATGCTGAAAATAATGACCAAAGCATTAAGAAAATGACAAATTGGTTCAGCCGCATTGATAGACAGAAATATAGATAGCTTCTACGTTCCTCCTGAAAGGTTCTTCGAATCGAGTGGTTTAATCGTCGTCAGGCGTGTTATCATCCGGGAATGTGGGTCGAACGGGCAATTAAACGTAAAACACGGTTGCGTACATAATCCACTCGTGTTGTAGGCATGAGGTAAGTAAGTCCCTACTATAACTATCACTACAACCATAACTATGACTACAACAACAAGTTTCTAGGTGTAAGGTGTAAGCTGTAACACGCACTTACTTTGTTGAGCTCTTCCATCACTCTGGTTCAATCCTCCATTCTCGTCAGCTTCATCATCTGCATATATACATAACAAAGTATACGGACTATAACGAGAGTTCTGCACACATTCGAAAGGGTACTACGCACTGCACATTGATAGTATGTTAGATAGCAGTGTGCAGTATGCAGAATCCAGCCCTTGCATTCATTGGTCAATAGAATGGTGGTTAGACGGACCAGAGTCCACTCAAGTTATTATGATTGCACTTGCACGCAATCGAGTGCGACAACGCCTCTAACCTGCCTACGCACTGAGTACTCTCGTTGTCCACTTTTATGCCAACTAAAATACATAATCTCAGTGTGTAATAATAATGATAATAATAATAATAATAATAATAATAATAAAAATAATAATGATGATAACATAATATGCAACGCAACGTATTTGCTACGACTTGCATTGAAAATTTTTAACTGGAAATAGGAGTTCGCGCAATCATGGGAATTTTTATCCGAAGGGAAGGTGCTTTTGAAACCGCAATGTTTGTTTATTTATTTTATTACAATTACTGTTTGCGGATGGGAAATTATCCTGCTCCGGAAAGTACTTACGGGTGCGATACTCGAACTCAAACATCAACTCAACCATCAGAGCTCTGTAATGCTATGTTACGCTTTAAAATCCCAACATTTGATGCCATTTCAAATAATTCTAGTGGTTTTTAGTTTTGAGGGGGGAATTTCATTGATTGTAAGTATAAACATAAATATAAACTTTTTTAGGGATAATTTTAACAATCTAAAGCAATTTCAGAAAGAAATCCGACGGCCGGTCGTTGAGAATTTTTTACCACGGTGTGGGGTCTAGTTCACGGACGATAAATCGCTTTTAAAAATATTTTATTACGGAGATTCGCTGATAAATATCATCCGTCTTTTTCACTCGATTTATTTTAAATTGAATCGATAGAAATTTCATTTCATTTTCGGAGCGACCTGTGCGATGTTGAGAGGAGAGACTGGTTTTGACGAGTTCAAATTCTATTTTTTTTTTTTTTTTTTTTTTTTTTTAGTAAAATTTTTTCCTAATAATTTTTTTAAAAAATTGTTGACATTTTGTTTAATTAACTATTGTTAATTTTTATAAAAATTAAATCATGAAAATATCAAACTTAAAAAAATTTCTTGAACCAAGAAAATTATAAGGATGACCGAAGTTATTATGGAGCAAGAAGAAATTGTCTTGGCTTAAAAAAATTTAACTTCGTTCAAGAAATTTTAACTTCATTCAAAAAAATTTCAATCTTCCTTAAGATTTTCTTGATTTAAAAAAATTTACGCTGGACTCAAGACTTTCCTTCTTTCTGTGTATTTAATTTAATTCGAAGTATTGGATCTTAAACTAATTAATTTGTGTAGTAATGTATGTATATTTCACCTGATAAGTTCCTCATGTCGTTTAATAATATCAGCAAGTTTTTTATGAAATAAATCATGTGAAAGTGAATATTGTGATTTCAGGCCATTATGAAGATTTCGTAATCTCTTTCGAACAATAGCAAGCTGACTGCATATATGTAGAACAATTACCGCGATGAATGTATCAAATGTACCATATATCAATGACGCTCCTGTAGTCGCTAATATTTGACAAAACCAAGTAGCTTCAAAGACATACTTTCTGGATGTATCAAACGGAAAATAACTTGGCCACATGAGATTGTTTGCTACAGTCGGAATTGATGCGTAAAGAAGATCTTTATCTGGCTTAAGAAACATCTACAAATAAAAAAAAAAA
>JZSA01004422.1:0-24516 GCA_000956155.1 Cotesia vestalis | reverse complement strand
GAAAAACAATAATGAATTCACTCCGTAAATTTTTTACAGTGTATTAACTAATAAAAAAAAAAAAAGAAAAAAATAAATAGTAATAATATCAAAAGCCACACAAAGCCAAAGCAAAATATTAAAAAAATAATAATTTACGAGCGAGTTAAAGTCCGGTTAAAGTCAAAGTCCTGGACGCAGTAACTTTCAATTTCAAAATTCATCATCGGTCTCTGGCTCTATATACAACGGCAGGTGGTAGTGTGTACCGCTGATGGCAATAACGCCGAGTAGAGGCACAATATATACTATAGTAAGTAAAAGTGGATAGAAAGGATCGTAAAAGACTAAGTATAAGTAGTAACGCACCACAATGCCAAGTCATTTTTATTTAACTGTAACGACGTCGTATACTTTATACACAACCGCGAATCCGCAGTATACGGTCTAGTATACGAGGACTATAATAGGTCGGTCTAAGTAATATTAATAGTAAAAGTACAATATGCTGTATACTCGCCACTAAACTTCATACCCCGCAAAAATAAACTCGACAATCATGAATTTTAAATTCCCTTTTTATAAATTAAATTTTGTAAGATGCGCTCGCATTGTGTATCATAAATTATAAATTATTATTACGAGTTAATTATGAAATTTTAAATTTCACAGTGAGTAATGAACATTCCGTCACAAACGATCAAAAATTAAATTAAAACTTTAAAAGCAACAGTTATTTTTTATTTTTGTTTTAAATTTGCGCAAAAATAAAAATTGGAAAGTTTTAAGGTTAAAAGTCAAAATTTGACACACGGGTAGAGATTGTTCACGTCTTCAACTATGGAATCTCAAAGCTAGGCCTTCAAGCTTCAGAATCATGTATTAAAATTGATTACAGTTTAAATATTACTCTTCTCTTGAGCGCCTCTAATCAAAAAATGAAATTCTCTCTTTAAAAAAAAAAAAAACTAATTAATTTTTACGTATCTCTTATCCGATAGGTGAGATTTAAATTTAAAAATCATAAAATTCAAAGTAAACAAACAATAATACTTTTGAAAAATTCAAAATTTCAAATTGAATTTCAAATTAAAATATTCAAGTTACGAGAAAATCTAAAGACACCTTTGATTAAAGAACTTTAACTCTTTCTAACAAAGGTATTGATCAATTTTATCATATCTCTTATCTATTAGCTAGAATTTTTACTTTAAAATTATAAAACTTCAAGGTAAGCGAACAATGCTACTTTTAAAAATTTTAAACTTTCAATTTAATTTTGAACCAAAATTTTGAAGTTTTGAAAAAATTATGAGATTGTTCTCATAGAAAATTAAATGAGAAAAATCAACAGCCACAATGATTCATCATTTTCGTTACTTTTATTTTAAATTTACGGAAAATTAGAAAATTATAGGTTTAAAAGTCAAAATTTGACGGTGAAGATTCTCAATACCGCAATATGAGAGCGTAAGTGATACAGTGGTATTAATACAACTACTCGGACAAAGACTATTTGCCTTGGGGGCATAAACACCCACTCATCTGAAATTATGATGCTGAAAGCCGACGTCACTCTCGTTTAGCCGTATCTACTTTATAATTTGAACCGTTTATTTGTCTACAAGGCGGCTGGCTTCAAACACTTTTTATTTTTATTTTTATTTCATTTTCTATTATTTTTCTTATTACATTACTTGCGTACGCTTTTCAGCCCCTTCTCTACCCTTCACAGCTTTATTCTCTCTATTAAACTTGTCTGGCGTATTTTTACAGGTGTCTTACTTCATAAATTCCTTTGTATTTTAACATCAAAGAGCATTCGTTTCATTTCTTTGATATCATTTTTCCACTAAGATAATTAATATTCATCAAATTCTTCAATTATTTCATTAAAAAATATTCAGACAATCTCATAAGTCAATTAGCATAAAACAATTAATCATTTAAAATTATATATTAAATAGAGAAGTCTTACTTGGAAATAAGTATCAAAAATAATTCATTAAAATTCTTGAAATGGAGGCACGCGCTTACCTGAAACAAAAAACATTTTTTTTTTTTTTATTTTTGTTTTTCTTAAAACATTATTTTGAAAATTTTTGTGAGTCTGAAGAGAACTTCTGAATTCGAGAAAAAAAACACAAATTGAAAATAGTAATCATCGAAAAAAATTAATTTTTTTTTCGAAAAATAAGATAAACAATTAAGATAAATAATTAAGATAAATTAAGAAAAATAATTAAGATAAACAATAAAAGTAAGCTTAAATTATTTTTTTTTCCAGAAACTAGATTGAAAAATAAAGAAAATGAAAAAAAATTGTTTTTCAGTTCATTTTTTAACAAAGGACAGGGATTTTAAACAACACATGTAATGAATTTTCATCTCTTCAAAATTTTCTACTTTTTGATTCGTTAAATCTATTTCTTCACGGTTTCGAGAAACGACCGAAAAACAACTTTCGAGTTGTCGTCGGTAATCATCGAGAAATTTTTGATTTTTTTTTTTTAATCTAAAAAATAATAAATATGACGACCTCTGGCATTAATAAATTAATAGCTCCAATAACTTTAATTATTTAATCCTGCGCTTTTAAGTAAGCAACGAAGAGATCCTCAAAGACTTTTAATAACAAAATAATATATAAAATTATTATATTACGAAGACAATGAAGGAGAGTTGATTATAATTGCAGCCTGTCGACCTTTGTGTACACATAATAGACAATGTTGATCATTAAATCTCATCATACAGCCAGATGAATAAGATTACTCGAATAATAATGTAATATAATATTCCTCGAAGTATTAATCGGCCTATTGTATCAATCTGTTGATTCATCAGCCTTCAGTACGTATATCACCGTAAGTAAGTATCGGGGATTTAAGTAACATCTGAACAATAAAAATCTCAATCATCCGAGTTAAGTTTACTCTAGTCCAATCCAATGGAGCGATTACGATATAACTGAAGTTGAAGTGGATAATACACCAGATGCATTTCAACAGATGAACGAATGAAGAGTTTAAAATAAAAGCTTCAAGAAAATGACTAGAAATAATAATGATTATCCACGAAGTGGTAGAACATTTTTTTTTGTCATCAATGTAAACGATTTTGTTAAAATAACAAAAGACAGGATAACTGTAAAAATATAGCAACAAATCCATTAGTTTTTTTAACAAACTTAGTCAAGTTGTAATAATAAGCCATTTTGTTATGTCACAAAATTAATTTATTAGCCTAACAAAATGATTTTGTGGCTGAAAGTAGTTGTAAAGTTCCGAGAAACTTTTCTCCAAAATTGTCATTAAAGTAGCTTGTAGCTAAGTAATCCACAAAACTGTACCTGTGGAGACGCAACCCATACAATTGTTTCTATCCGATTCCGTAGATATATACTTTTTCATAAATTATTGAACTTGAATCCATTTTTTATGAATAATTAAACAGTCAAAAATTTTTTTCTAAACTCACAACAAACACATTAAAAGACTGTCAGTTTTTTTGAAAGTTTCTGACAGTTATTTTTTTTATCACTAAGAAACTGGTACAGAACTGCAGAGAGTATGAAATCAATGTTGAATATCCAATTTTTAATTGAATTCATTTCAGGTTATAGGTGTCCGATTGACTTCAAATTTTTAGGGTAATTGTATCATCATGTTTTTAATAAGTATATAAAAATTTAGAATTTTCTAACGGTATGCCTTAACCACGACAACTACCTTAAAGTTATAATTTACAATTTTTTTTATCATTATTACAATTAGATAATCCTGGATATAATTCACTCTGCAGACTATTCCTGGAACTTCCTTTTATACTCAAAATTCTTTCTATTACAAAGTTTGTAGCTTTTCAAGCTCAAAATAACTTCTAGCTCAAAAATCTGATTACTGTTTTGGAAAAATGTTAGTAAAACAAAATTGCTGGTTATTAAAAATAAAACAATATAGCTATCTCAATTCCAACATTTATTATACCAACTGACTGGTTTATGTTGAACCTGCAAAAAATTTTTGTTGTCCTGACATAACAATCTTGTTATTTCAACAAATCGATTTGTTGAATAAACTAAAAGATTTTGTTATAGTAACAGAACTGTTTCATTGCTATAACATATAAATTACTTATTAAAATCTAGACTTTATTTTCACTACACATAAGTTATTATTCCTATGCTAACATATTCATTTCTCACCACAACACGTCTTGTGTTGTTCCAACAAAATTTGTTTTTACGTACATCAAAAGAGGAAAATTTCCCTGGAAAATTGCACAAATCGAAAGTGTTTTGAGCACGATTTAAAATGTAATGATTTTATACTTGCAATTTAATGTTACATCAGTATGTGTTTGGTACGTCTGTATTTCTGTATGTCTGTACGTATACTATGCATGATCTGGCGCAAAAAGCATGAGACTCACGTGCTCTTTCTAGGAGCACATGACGTTACCTCATGCACGCGATTGCCTAATGCTTAATGTAACTCTGTGCTGAGAACGGGCAATTTGCGGTAAATCACTTCCCTTCTGGTTGTACGGCTGCACCTATCCACCTATCCACCTATCCTGCTCCACTGTCCTCAGTTATCGGGCTTGGGCTTACTTGTTTCTCACTTATTTTCTACTACAACTCTTCCAATACATCTGACAACTATTATTTTATAGGATTACGCAATTAAATAGGCTAATGGGAATCAATGGAGATCTGATATGCCTCAAGTGTTGCTCTTCCAATCTATATTTTTATGTATTCATGCTATTTAAAAGCTATGCTAATAACATTGAGCTGTTGTTATCGGCAAATCGATTTTGTAGTTATGATTTGGAAAAAATTTTCCGACTACTTAGAAAAATTTGTTTTTTAAAGAATATTATTAAAAAATACTGAACATAATTTCATACTTTTGCTTCGAAAAATTTACATAAATACAAAAATTGAAAACTTCCATAGTTCGAAGCATTTACCATTGAAAAGTGGGAGGTGTTACATAAAAATTAGATTTCAAATTGTAAAAAAATTTCTTCTTCAAACAATTTTGTTGAATAGCACTAAAAATTTTTTTTATCTTTTGACTCCAAAATTCCCATAATATCTAGCAATTAAAAAATTGATGAATTAGAGCCCTAAAATTTTTCAACTAAAAAGTGTTGCAAGAAAATTATTAAAAAATTCTCTTCTCCAAGCAACTTAGTAAAAAAATAAAGCAATTCTTGACAAAAAATGAAATATTCTACCCTCTAATCCCATAATTTAATTCAGAAAAAATAAGCAAAAGCAGTTAGATGGTAGCGAACTTCTCAAGAATTAATTTGTTGAAAGCGGGAGCATATATGCAAAGTGTTTCGACATTCCCTCTGCTCGGAATATCGGAAAGCAAGGAGCAGCCAAACTGGAAGCAAGAGGCCCAGAATCTCCTGAAAGAGAGCAAGAGAGTAAGAGTAGATAATATAAGAAATGGTTTATTCCCTTGAGATTCCAATTACGCTGTAGCGTCACGATTTTATTGGCTCCGGTTTGGTAGGATTATCTTAAGAGCATTGGCCTCGTGCTTAACTCTCTTCTCTTCTGGTATTATATCTACCAGCCAAGAGCTGGACTCGATATTCTCCAGTTATACGGTTACGTACCCGTGTTTCGTCGCACAATATATATACTTTTCTCCAGAGTTGTTAATACTGTATCTGTAGCTGTTATTGTTACCGTACCTGCACCCATAGCTGTTGTTGGTGTACATCATATCGTATCGGTAAAAGAATATAAAGATGACCGATTCCCACAATGGTTCACGTAAGCCCGCGGTGTCCGCCGATGATCGTTACGGGTCGTCGATCGCCAGCATTTTTACGCTTCACTGAATTCGATACACACCTGGCCGCCCGAAATCCCCATTATACTCCCGTACTGATGTCTATGTCTATGTCCAGTTCCAAGTTTATGTCTGTCTGTTCTCTACCAGCCAGACTGTTAAATATATGCCCATTAAATATTATACCAAGCATAAATATAATTTTGATTTACACGTAAGATAAACTCTCCTATCGTGGACTATCGTGTTAAAAGATCGCTATCGTGTGTCAAGATTCAGACGCTGAAAAGTTAATTGAACTTTAACTAACAGAATTTATCATTCATCATCATATCATTCATCAATCTGTCTGTCAGAATAAATCCTGTATTGCACACGAATTTTTTTTTCTTTTATTGCTTATGATTTTAACTTCAGTGAGATTTGTAGAAGATGAAAAAATTTTTAAATTCAATTTTAAATCTAAAAATAATTATTTTTTAGTGACGACGTTAAAGTCTAATTTGGGATTAAATATTGAAGATACGAAAAAATTACATCGAATCTTTTTTGTGAAAAATTTAATCAATTTTATCAATTTTACTGTATCTCTTATTTTTCAGCTGGAATTTGAATTTTTGAGTCATCAAATCTTGAAGCAAACGAACAATATTATTTTCAAAAGATTTAAGTTTAATTTTAGGCCATATGATTTAAGTCACAAAAAAAACATAAGAAAACTTTATCATAAAAAATTGAATCCTCCACAAGAAAGATGTCTTTCAACTTTTCCATATCTCTAATCATTTGGATAAAAAATTAACTTAAATCTGAACTTATACGAAAAATTTTCAAAAATACAATATTCTGAAAAATTGAAAATTAATGTCAAGCATTTTGAAATAAATTATTCATCTATAACCAATAAATGTCTAATTTAATGCAAAGGTTGACGAGTAATTATCATAATAACAATTATTATTATTATTATTATGAAAATTAATTAACAATTACATATGTCAATACAAAAAAGAGTACGTGAAGCTAATAACTAATAATGTATGAAAATGTGACAATAAATACATGCGAGGGCGATAATAAAGAGTGATTTATTGAGGAACGAAAAGCCCTTTGAAAATTTGAACGTGATTTAGAAATGTAGATAGAATGGATGTGTGAAACGAGGCAAGGACACACTTGTCCCAGGATGCTAATTCACCGACGCACGCCTACGCTCTGTGAATTTGAAATTCTGAATATGATAGTAAACTCAGAACAGAATTACCCGCATGCCGCGGCTTCAATATCTATGTAATGTCTATTGCTATTATTATCACTTTTATACAAGCACACATAGCAAAAGGATGCATTGCAAACTCCAACAGTTTTAAAAATCCTTAAATTACCGTCCGACTATTAAACTCTGTATTTTTTGTTTCTGTCTTGCTTCTTTGCTGCATTTTTGCTTAAAATCCTTTTAATAAAAACACTACGCGCCTTAATCAGAGCGTCGAGTATATCTCCATAACGCAGATATACATACGGTTACTTGCACCTTATTCTCATTTGGACTCGCTCGCGTTAATTAAATTAAAACCGCTATACTCTGTAACTGCTACATACCTTTTTTTATTTTATTGTTATACATTTTACCATTTATTAATAATTAATGGACGAATTCCCTCGAATATTTTACAATTGACTCCCCGGCATTTAATTAAAATTTTACCAGCATGGAATATTGATGCCGTATGCAGAAAATTTAATTTTATCAATTAATTATAGTATAATTGTCTCTTTTTTTTTTCGAAACATATTTTATGGAAATTAATTTATTTACACGAAAAATTAAAACCAGATTGGTTATCGTTATGCACACGATTCAGTCAGGTGGTGAAGAAAAATGAGACCCAAATTACGTTAGCAAGTAAAATCAAAAGGCGAAATTAAAAACAAAAATATAGTAGGCTCATTTTAGTCATTCCCATACTTTAAGATACAAGATTGAGGATTAGATATTGAAGATACGAAAAAAATCATTACAGATTTTTTGTTTAAGAAATTCACTTCTATCTAAGATATTACCTGATCTATTTTACCGTATATTTTATATATTAGCTACAATTTGAACTTTAAAATCATAAAACTTGAAAATGAGCTAAAAATAATACTTTTGAAAATTCAAAAATTTCAAACTCAATTTCGGGTCAAAATATTGAAGGTACAAAATATTCAGAAGAAATCTTTTTTTTTTTTAAGAAAGTTTAATTTTCTCTGAGAAAGGTCCTTATCAATTTTACCGTATCTCTAACCATTCAGCCAAAAATCAACTTAAACTCAAATTTATGCCAAAAGCTTCTTTCCACGGACAATTTCGTGGCGAAAACTCTAAACACGAGATAAATTTGATAAAAAAATGAAAATGGAGAGCTGTATACCCCAGAGAGGATTAACGGAGAAGGAGAAAACTGTTGTGGAAGTATAAGGCTAGAATCGTGCGGGGCATGAGCGTCACGCTCGCTTAATCTGCATAACCCCATAGAGTTGGTCCGTTAGACCGAAAATAGCAGCGGGTGGATAGTAAGAGCATTCGCCCGTTACGAGGGTCGTGTTGAGGCGTGTCCCGAGCTTCCCCGGGTAGCCCCAGGTAAACTTTATTATAAAAAACAATATTAAATAAATAGATAGTTAAATAAAATGAAATGAATAAATCGCGTGTACTTGGGCAATAAAAACTAAAATATTCCCGGCATCGATACCAGTCCTCATGTTTTCAACCTTATATTATTTTATTTTAATATATTATATTTTTTTATTGTGTCTGCCGTATTATTTTTTTTTCGCTGTTAATTTTTCGCACGTTAAAGAGCCTGTAATTTTTTTATTGATAGTAAACATGATCGTCGGATATTAAGATGGCATTCCGTGATCCAAGTCCCGTACAAGGCGACATCACCATCCAATCCGATCTGTTTAGTTTCGTGTGATATATAACTCGTTACCTCAAGGACAGTCATGGTTTTTTATTATTATTGTTATTACAAAATGCCAACGGAATTATCCGAGAAAGAGAAGAAAAGATGAAGATGATGCCAGTCGGGCATTTCATATTAGAGACTCAAGATTCTTTACGCCGTGAGATGCCGCGAGCGACACGCGAGTTATGTCCCAATGTTTTAAATAATCTTGATTAAGGGTACTAATTCAAGTTTCCACGATCATTAAATTATTTATTTATTGAATTTATAATTAATTTATCGATTCGTAATTGGAGCTGTCAGCTGGAACTTTTTATCCCCTGATTGACGATTACCGGCTATGAAAGTTAAGATTGGAATCAATAGGTGGTCTTTGCAAGAGAAATTTTAATTTTATGACCTTTTATTTTATTTTTTTTTATACAACATTAATAATTTAAAAAAATGGTTGCTTAAAATTTGCGATGAAAATTACATTCATTTATGTATGAACTCGGTGGATAAGACTTCGGACACTCGTAAATCAGCGCACACACTTTGCTCGTTGCGCCAACCTTCTCATTTTCGAAAACCACCACTCAAGTACATTATTAATGGTATTACCAACAGATGGCGTTGTATTATCAAATTAGGAGTATTTCTTCATATTTCTCGTCAATAGCAGGACACATGAGTTTTAACAGGGTGTTTGAATTTTTAAGTTTGAAAAAAAAATTCAAAAAAATCAAACCAAAATTTTGCTTTATTAAATAATGACTTTTGTTAAATTGCACTTTACTGTCTTAACTATTGACGTTTTTAAAGATATAAGCTCATCCCGATGTTACACTCATCAAGAGCTTTCATTTGAGTACCCACATGTATTTTGATACATTTTTCAGATATACATATATATATGTAAATATATGAAAAATTGATGTGGGTACTCAAATTAAAGTTCTCAGTGAATGTAATGTCGCGGTGAGTTTATATTTTTAAAAATGTCAATAGTTCACAAGATGCAAGGTAATTTCTTAATTATGTATCTAGAGATAGTGTATTTTTGAATGCAGCCTGAATATTTATCATCATAAATTGACTATTGGTGAGAATGATATGGAACATTGAAAAGGTACAACTCCAGGTAAAGACTTTTCCAACGATACTAAATTTAACCAAACACATTTTATCATATAAATAAACTGGCCATAAAATTTTGCTTATTTTCTTAATAATATATATGATTGTTAGGATTTTTTAAAATGTTCCAAATTTATTTTTATGCATTGCAAGTTTTGGCACTTTTGATTAATGTATTATAGAAAACATTTTTGAATAACTAATATGAAAGTTTCTTGATTAAATAAATAATTTTTTTCTTTACAATGGATATAAATCTCTTATTTTTCAACCAAACCTTATATAAAATTTAGTTAAAAATATCATACCCAATAAAACATTCAAAGTAAAAAAATCGCACAATTAAAAGTTTATACTTCGTAGAATTAAATTTTTTGCTTTAAATAATATACATCCGAAGTAAATTTCTCGAAAAAACTAAAATGAGTACTTTCAAAACTTTCTCACAAAAATTCCATCACCTAAATAAATTTTCACCTTAACAAAAATTAAAACGCGCTGATGTAAATTTTATAATCAAATCAATGTTACGTAAAAGCATAAAGTAATAAAAAAATTAACAATCAATTTTCACATAACTAAATTAGTTTAATTTTTTGCTCTTCAAAACACCAGCGGAAAAATCTCATGTTTTTATTTATATTAGAAATACTAAATGTTACATAAAACGAAGCGTGTAATTTCGCCCGAGAATTTTTGTAATTTCCGCATAAATTTTTCCGCCGGAAAGTATTACAGATACAATTAACTTGAGCTTTATTAAATACAAAAAAATAAAAAACCGGAGTCTTAAAAGTGGAATGAAATTATCAGCAGGAACTTGCTCTTTGACTTTTTGCATAAATCCGATAGTTCACCGGTAATTCGATTAAAAAGTAACGGATAAAAAGTGTAAATATTTATTAACTTGTTACTTGTTAAACTGTAAATTGTAATATTGAGATTACTTATAGGAAAAGGAGATAAAAAAATAAATAAATAGTTGATACAGGTGCTCAGAGTAGCAAGCTATTAACCTACAGACGCATGACCTTATTATCGGTGTCTTTCTCCAGACCGTAGACTCAACTTCTGTTCTTGTATCTATCAAGAAAGGGAAAGGAGCAAGGCGTGGTTTATTAATATTTATTTCTAACCCAGACTATTTATACTTACACTCGTACTCTGGTAATTTATTAATTTATATTACCTGTAATTACGTTTTTATCATATCATAACGGTCTGGAATTTTTAACGAGGCATCACTGGTTCACTAAAAAGTTTACTATCGGCCGTATCTAAACAAACTAATTAGAAATTTACTGCAACTAGATATTCCGGAGCGGAAAAATTGTAAGCAAGTTTTTTTAAAATTACCCACTCGCAAAAAAAAAAATTCTAGTGAACTTTTTGAGTATACAATTAAATTTAAAAAATTATCTTGTAAAAAAAAATGATAACTCACGAATTGCAAATAATAAAAGCGATTACAAAAGATTAATGATCAATAATAATTGATGCTCGATTACACGAACAATCATTATAAAAATAATAATAATTATTATTATTATAAATCTTGGAGGAATAATAACGATAATAAAATAAAAAAAAAATATATATTTTAACAGCGTGAGAAATGATTAAAAGTTGACGTGCTGATGGTTGATTGTTCACGACACTCGGTGCTTAACCTAACGGAATTTTAATTGAGACTCGTTATTATTATATTAACATCGTAATTATTTGTACAAACGTCATTATTTCGGGTTTTTAAACATATTGTTATGCTACATATTAGTTAACAAACGACTAAAATAATAATAATAATAACAATAACAATAAATAATAATAACAATCTTCCGTTAGTTTTTAAAGTTTTCGGTGAATCGAACATGTTAATTTGACGTCGAAAATTTTCCTAATTATTTTCCTGTTTCCAAGTACTGTTACAGTTACTATTATTATTTTTTGTCGGTCTAGCGGAGAATAACATATAAGGTATGAGTGATGGTAGATAAAATGATAAATTAAATGACACTTTATTATTGAAATAGAAAAAGTTATAAACTTTTCTTGAAAAAGTTTTTATATATGGCCCCATTAGGCTATTTGTGAGGATCGAGAAATTTATTATAATTTTTTATTTTTTATACAAATAAGTACCTTTACTAACATTTTTTGTAAGACCAAAATAAATTAAGCTCCTTAGAAGAGTGAGTAATTTTTTTTTTTAAACTTATCTCCTAAAAATTAACTCTTTAGTAGGAACTCTTTAAATTCAAAGAACATGCGCCCTCCGTTGGGCATTTTCAACATTGTTTTTGATCGAAAAATTATACATGGACATATATGACCATTCAAGTCTAATAAAGGCATATTAAGCCAAGTCAGACGTATTAGTAAATGGTTTTCCATGACAATTTCCATGTCAGGTCGTATATGAAAATATTAGAACATATACGGACGTTTATGATCTTATTTAAACATGAAAAATACTTTGATATCGTTGTTTACTAACCTATCTGGTCTTATATACTCATATATAGATCCATATCGCCTTGTACGGTCATATATTATCATATATGACCACGACTAAATGAAAATGGTTCTAAATAAATGCATAGTTTTCTGAAATGGTTATACACCATATTATAAAATTTTTTCGATAATAAAAAACAATTTATTATCAATAAAAAAAAATATTAAAACGAGACATTAAATAAAAGTAGATAAAATTAATAACACAGCAATTTTTGTAAATTGTAGATAAATTTTCTGTGAAAATTTTGTAATTATATGTCGGATAGAGCTAATCAATAAACTATTCTTTTTTATTATTATTTTTTTTTACTATTATTATTAGTCTTTCACGTCGAGCTACAAAAACGTAAGCTGCAGTAATATATATGCATACAATGTAAGTTAAGCTAAGTTAAAGTTTGTGAGCACAAGTAAATACTCGAACTTGGTTTACTTTCACCGGTAGAGCCTGCTGCCGGTGTACCCGCTAAATCTGCACCGACTCGATACAGCTTTGGCCAAACGAACGGTTTCTTGTTTTCACGCTTCAACAACTTGCAAATGATTCATTTGTCTTCCGGATACATAAAACAGTCAGCTTAAATTTATTCCATTGTCATGGAGCATTTTAACGGATATACTGCTAATCAATAATTATAATTATTTATTCTGTACTTTTTTTTAATGAATTTGTTCTTTTATTTTTCGCGAAAATGGGAGCAGAGATCCTTAGATTTTTATTATTTGCAAAGCTAGTTCATAAATCATGTTATCTAGAGTAGAATCAATGCGACGATTGCAATTCCTCGTTTGGAATTGAAATCTCTTTTTAGTGTGAGTTTAGTATATATATATATATTTATACAGAGTATAAACGAGCGACTGGAGGCTCTTTACATTCATAAATCGTGCAAGAGGATAGCGAAGCACAATTCCATTTCACCTAGTCGCGTTCCCGGTACTTGAATCTCAGAGTTAAATTGCTCACTCTTCGGCTATTTTTCTTTTATAAAAATTACCCAACACTCTTTACTGTTACTTTCTTGCATCAACCACCACAACGCTCTCCACTGAATGCAAAATACACGGTTCTCTGTTGGGGTACTGAGCTTTTATAATTAATGCAGCACAACAAAATTTAATTATTGAATAAATTTACACAAAACCAACAATCTTTTTTAGAATATCACAATTTATTTGAAAATTATTACATCCACTAGTTTGTTATTTTTTTATCAAAATGTTTGTTTTGTTCAACTTTACATTGTTAAATTTCAAATTTAACCCGAGAAGTAATTTTTGTATACAGTTATAGAATTATTCAGAGAAAAAATTCATTCATTTGTAATATAAATCTTGTTCACGTTTCTGTGAATAAAAAAAAATTTTTTTTCCATTGTATTTGTGAATTATTATTAAAAAAATTTTAATTAGAATAAAAATTACAGAATGTCCCACGATTACTGTAATTTTTTAATAATATTTCTTTCCAAAAAAAATTTATTTTAAACTCAAGAATTTTGATTCCCTTCAAATAATAATTACTAATTTTAGCGATATTTTTCGTTTCATTACAATTATTTATTAGTACATTAGTATACAAAAACAGTATAAAAAACTTTTTCGCCAGATGTAACAACCATCTCGGTAAAAAATTTCCCAGCTAAAATAAAATAATAAAAGCCTTAAAAAAATAATATAAATTTCTCAAACTATTTTATTACAAAATATTATGGAATGCGTTGGTCGTAAAAAATATAGCGCGCCCTAAACATAATTTCTTTTCGGCAATAACTGTCCCATTACAGAACACTAACCATAAATACAAGCATATATAAAATTTTTTCGGAGCAATTAAAATCTTAAAGATGACCAATGGCCATAGAAAAGAAAACAACATTTTTTTGGCGAATAACAAGAGAAAGATAATAAGATAGCCAATTATAAAATTGTAACTAATAATTATTGAACCGTTAAAAACGCTCAACTAAAGCCAACTCAGGCTGATGCATATAGGCTAATGCATGACTAAAAAAATTGGAATGAATAAAATATAGAAGCACTCGAAGAAAATAAAATACTTAACTCACAAAGTAAAGTCAATATTCCGTTAAAATAAATAAATAAAATAAATTTTAAATATATTTTTATTACTCTCTATGTGACAGGATTATATAGGTTGTTTTTCTTCCATACCTGATCTGGCTGACTGATCGGCTAGAAACGAATTTAAGTAGGTATACAGCACACGTATGAGATCTCAAGGGTCAAATGGGTCCCTGGGTAAAATATTCATCGGAGAACAGAGAAAACAAGATGAAGATGGAGTAAAAAGAAAAAAAATAACTTTTTTTTCCTTTTTATTTTACGTGCATAAGTAAATATACGTGTAAATATATATACTTATATGTCTATATATGTATATGGAACTGTGAACCGAGTGAAATATGATTTATTTACTTTTGAAGTGGGGTCGTAACTCGACTGACAGGATTTTTCCAAGGGTGTATTAACCA
This sequence comes from Cotesia vestalis, assembly GCA_000956155.1. Classification (NCBI taxonomy): domain Eukaryota; kingdom Metazoa; phylum Arthropoda; class Insecta; order Hymenoptera; family Braconidae; genus Cotesia; species Cotesia vestalis. Next base: position 9,627 of record JZSA01004422.1, on the reverse strand, counting down.
TAAAGTAAAATAAAATATTATTGCAGTGTATTTTTGATAAAAACTTTTCCACTGAAAGTAACTCCTTTCTCCAAGAATATTAATGTCAAAATTATTTGTTTTCAAGATAAAGTCCTAAAGTTAATAGAAACGATTTTTGGGGTTCTAGTTGTAAATATCAAAGAATCCTTTTTTTCTTTATTTTGTGTGATTATTATCTAAAATTTAAGGAGGGTAAAAAAAAAACCGCGAAATTTCGTCAAAATTAAAAAATTTTTACAATTAACCCTCGACTGGTCACCCGATGAGCGTGACGCTGCCCAACAACTACTCAGCCTATAGAAACTCGCTATAGTGCGAGCGAGAAACTAAAAAAGAGGTGATCAGTCTAGGGTTGCAATAAAATTAATAGATAGACGCAGTTGTTGAAATGATTAATTTTATAATTATTGCATTAAATAAAAATAAAAAAAAAAAAACATTTGTTTTAATTTCTGCAATTTTTGATTTTTTTGAACAACCATTTGGTAATAAAAAAATATTTTAAGAAATTTACACCTCTAATTTTTTATGTATATTATTTTCCTATATAGAATTTTTTTTTTAATTTTCTTCGGATAATTTATTTAAAAAAAAAAATCACAAAAATTACCAGACGTCTGTTAATATCAGTGTCATAAATAATAAATACAGAAAAATGAAAATGTGAAATTAACGTTGAATAGAATAAGGCAATAAATTGGGAGAAAATTACTATTCGAATATGCTTGCATACATATTCCCAAGTTCAGCAATTATCCATTCGCTTAATGTACGAGAGTCGAGTGTATAGTACCAGAGGCTGAATTAAGTAAAATCCCTTTGCCAGCGACTGGATCCTACTCCATTGAATGTAATTAAATTGTACGGTAATTATTAATTGATTAATTAATTAATTAATCAATCAAATAGATAAAAATAGCCGAGTCTGGAAGTTCGAGAAATGAAAGTTGAATTAAAAGTATGCAATCAATTAATCATTGTATTTTTGTTGGATGTGAAAAAAGGCTTGTGCGAATGTAATTAATTTAACGGCATTTTACAGGTGCTACAGATCGGAGGATCGATCGCTCGATCTGTCTCGACTCTTTCCTCGCTCCCTCACTCTACAGTCGCAGAACCTGAAGCGGGCGGGTGACACGCCAGTATGTATATATATATGCAGTTTAATTACAGGGACCAAACGTGTTCGCAATGGCCTCAATCGTTGATCGAGTTTAATCGAGTTTCATCGGACACATTGCACTTTGAATAAATGTTTCACCAATTATTTACTTTTATCATTTTTACTATTTTTTTTTTTTTTCATTGTTTTTATAATATTATTGAATAAAAATTTATGCAAAATGAAAATTGATATTTTTCGGTAAATTTTACAATTAATCTCCGAAGTTATAGGAAAATGTTTAATGGTTTATTAATCCATGGAAATTTTTTAGTTTCCATTTTACTTCGAAAAATTTCTAAATATTTTTTAGGCTTCACTTGAAAGAGGAAAATTTTGAAAAAAATATAGAAAACTATAAGGTTGGGAATTTCTAAATTTTTTCGGGTTATTATACACATATTGTTCTAATAAATTTTAATTTTACATAAATTTCTTGACATCCTTTCATGCATAAAAAATTACCGTTTTCTGACTCTTCTTCCATATCGTCTAAAAATGTCATTTTTTTTACTGCAATAATCTCTTGTTTGAAAAGGCAAATCGACTTCTAATGCCAATAGCATGCGTATTATGCGTTTAATTACCTACATTTAAAATTCTAAAGATTTTGTAACTAACTACCTCAAAAAAAAAAAAAAAATTAGTAAGCAAAATTTAAATGGTTATTTTTCCTGAGCAATATATTTTGATGTTTCTTTTTTTATGTAAAGTAACTGATTTCAGTTCAAAAATAATTGATTTTTGGCTTGAATTTTAATATAGTGTCAGAAGAACAGAGAGTTTAATAAATGAAAAATCGAGACAGGGGATTATACTTAGGCCTCCATTATCATATGACGTGGTGGATAGAAACGTGATTGTATGAACGGGCAAATCCCACTTTGCCGATCAATATTTACACCAACAATACAATATACAAGAGAATTTCCAACGATTTTGTAGGTAATGTACTACGCAGCTCATGAAGAGGTTCATTTTGGAAACTGACTGATATTTATTCACCTCGGATAGTCTAATACTCGAAGTGCATAGCGGTAATACAATATTACAAGCCAGCTACTCAATTGAATATCACCGGGTGTATCAATGTCGATTTGATTGTTAATATGTAAATACCTCCGCCATTTCACAGATCTAATTTCAGAGGGTTTGGCTCCTTTTTTGTAATAACGGGTTATTGAACAGCTGGGAAAGGACGAGGGCGATGAAATTACCGACCTGTAGGAAAATACACTCAGGCTTGATTGATTTGGCTCTTCACAGAATCAGTGTATGAAGTAGGTGATGAACGGATGGAAATTATTTAGTCCAGAGGGATTTACAGGCCACCAGAGACTTCAAAAATATGAAAAAGAAGTCATGTTGATAATTATTTATTCGTGAAGTGATACCTGAGGAAGTAATGATTGACCTAGAAAGCAATCCAGGTGAAGAAAATCTGTTGGAAACGATGAAATTTACTTCTAAGGTCTCTGGAGACCTCTGAAATTACTCAAGAGTAAATGCTGGGGTGGCGCAGAAAAAAGACTATTTTTATTTTTGGAGCCTCCTGTGAAAATGTGATTGTTTATCGTGTATTCAGAGTTTTCTTCGAAGATCAGCTCGATACAAAAATTTTTAAAGGCTGCACAACATTTTTGAAAATTGCGTGGAATTAAAGTCTTTATTCTCAAAATTATGTTATTTGATAAAATAAAAATTATGTAAATACATGAATAATTTTTTTCATTACATTTATTTTTTGACGTTATTTCACTTGAAAACATTTATATAGATTAGCTAAAAGTAACAAAAAATTAGAAAGTTAATTAAAGTATATTTTTACAAATAATATTTTACTAATTACATAAATTTTTAGCAGAATAATAATCGTGTAAAAGTTTGTTATCATTAAATGTGATTGAGTAATAGCTGATCACTGACATGTATAATTTTTTATACAGCTGAGAAGTCTTCAGCGATTGCAGTGCTGCTTCAAAGTCAGTGGATAATATCATTACTTAGATTTAATTTTCAGTAGTTACAGTAAAGAGATTTTATTTTTTTATAATTTTTAATATTGAAGTGTAAGAAAAATTCCATAGTTGTAATTTTCAAATGTTAATATTTATTTGATTTTTTGAACTACCCTAGACAAGAATTTTTAAAATTTGTCGGGAATTCTTGAATAATTACAAGCTTGGTAAAAAAATAAAAAAAATTATTCATGATTATAAAACTACACTAGTGTATTTTTTCTCATCTATCTCTGTACAAACAATTACTTCACAGTGAATAAATCATCTGACGCAATAATATGATATTTGACTCAAATAACATTTTTCTTCACCTAACAGGAAACGCTACAAGTTTATAGAGTCCCGATAAAACGTTCCTTGTCTTCTATATTTCATCATCCGTCATATGCTAAAGTAGCGCAGAAGAATTTCTAAAAAACGATTTGAGTAAATGGTAAACATTTTTTATAATTTTATATTTAATAATTTAAAATCATTGTTCTAATTTTTATCAACATCTTAAAACGTATTGTTGCTCAATTTAAGTGATGATTGATCTCTAATACCAATTTTATCAAGTATAGTATAACTATTTCCAGTATGTATAACCCTTAGGCCTTATTACCCTACCGTAGTAAAATAAGGCCTATTCGCAAGGTTTTTCAAAAAATTTAATTTTGTGTTTTTTTATGGTGAAAATTACCATTACTCCATTATATTTTATCGCTAATGTATAAATTTAAAAATTAATGGTACATTGCAATAATTAAATGCAATATTTTCGATTTTTTTCAAAATCTCCCTTAGCTAGGCCTTATTATCCGCCGGTATATTAAAAGTCAGACTATTTAAAACAATACACTGATAAAAAATTTAACTTGACTCAAGAGCAAGAATCTTGAACCTAGAAGATTACTTTGAAGAAATGAATTTCTTGAGCCAAGAGAAAAAGTTCTTGAGTTAAGAGGAAAAATTCTTGAATCGAGAAAATTTTCTCGGTTTAAGAATTTTTCTACTTGCTTCAAGAAATTCATTTTCTTTAAAATGGTATTTGTGGTTCAAGATTCTTGCTCTTGAGCCAAGTTGAATTTTTTATCAGTGTAAAACAATAATTTATAAGAGGTAAAATAGTTACAGATAAAAGTAATTTTTTTACATCAGTAGTATAGATATTTTTACGTAACTTTAGGCTATATAACGCAGAGTTTATCTTACTCACAGACTTTGAGACGTGATAATTCCAAGATAGATCATTAGTTAAATGGAGCCCCAGACACTTTGCCATAAATACCTTTTTACTTGTAATTAAATTGTTGAAAAAAAAAAAGTACAAAAGAAATCAGCAGACACTTAACAAATTTTTGATTTTTCTTGAAAAATTAACTAGTTCTAAATGTTACAGATGGCATTTTTTAGGATACTGCAATTTAGAGAATGGAAATTTAAAAAAATTTTTAACTAAAAAATTATAGTAAGAAAAATTTATTAGATAAATTAGATCTTTAGGAGCTTTAAAAAATTATAAGTACAGTTTTTGATGAATAATTTTATAAGCCTGGTTTATTATTTAAGAAAAATAAAAAAATTGTCAATTGTCTGCCAATTTCAATGTCATAAATTTTTAAATAAGTTTTTATTCTGTAAATATTTCTGTTAAAAAAAATTGTAAAAATTAAGAGATGTCTATTTTCAGTTAGATAAATGAAAAGATAAATCCGTGAAAATTTAGTGCAGCTTTTATTACAACTTCAAACATTGTAATGTCAATTGTATATATATATATATCGATGCGGTAAGACTTGGTTTAAATGTTAAGTATGTGAGAATTATTAAAAAGAAAAAGGATAATCCTTATCTTTATTACTTTCAGATTAACCGACTTTGAAACTTGGAAGTCTTCTCTGGTTAGGACAAGCGTGATAAGTAATTCTTCGATTAACTCACCCACTGATGTTTTTTGTGAGAACAAACAACCTAAAAAATGTTGTTCATCGGGAATATAGTCACGTTCTAGAGTTTTTAAGATTCTTGAGCCTCGTCTTTCGATCGGATATTCTTGAGATGGGGTTTTTAACCGCAACTAAATCAATAAACTCGAAAATGATAAAAATATTAAATGAAGATGATAAAGCTGATGCAATTTTATTTTGTCAGGATGATAAAAAATTTTTTATTTTATCAGCAAATCTTACGAAAGTGGTAATGAATATGATAAAAAAAATTTTTTTGGTTTTTTGTCTAATTGAGATTCTTTGATGGCGGTATGAAATAAGTTATTACACCAAGTTTGATAATTGGTTAAGTATTTTAAGGAGAAAAACTTTTGCTGAAATTACTTTATGGGTGGTAAACTAGAAACTTCAATAATCTAGTAATTCTCTTTGCCTCTTCTCGGGTAAAAAATTAATCAGACAGTGAAAATTACTGTCATAACTAATGGCTTACCGCTGCAATTCATACTACTATCTTCAGAAGGATCAACTACTTTTAGAGCCAATCTTACTTTATGGTAATAAGAGATTTTATTGAACTGTGATTACGGGAATTAATACGAGAAAAATAGTTGTTAGAAACTTTTTAGAAATTAAATTTTAATTGACAAAATAACTTTTTACTTTAAGTAGATTTTTTTTCTCGAATAAAAGATATGATTAAATTGTAAAGGAACTTTTTTATAGAGAAATAAACTTCCAAAAAAAAAAAGAGTTCTTATACTTTTGCTCTATCTTCAATATTTTACTTAAAATTTGATTTTTAAACAAGGGTTTTAGTAAGTCATTTTTCGGGTAACAAGTTGATTAATTTTCAGAACTTCTATTATTAACAAAAGAAGAATAAGGTACCGGCGGGTAATAAATCATCACTTAAATTGAGCAACAATACTTTTTAAGATGTTGATAAAAATTAGAACAATGATTTTAAATTATTAAATATAAAATTATAAAAAATGTTTACCATTTACTCAAATCGTTTTTTAGGAATTCTTCTGCGCTACTATAGCATATGACGGATGATGAAATATAGAAGACAAGGAACGTTTTATCGGGACTCTATAAACTTGTAGCGACATTTCTATGCTAGACGCTTCTACTAGAGAAGTTTTTAGCGAAAGCGGTTATTTTAAATGGCATTTATATCACTTAGGCCTTATTACTCGCGGGTACCTTATTTGGTTTGCCTCCATATTAATTTTTCTTCTCTAAATCCACTAAATTTTTAATTATTCAAGTGTTTCGTTACCAATATTATAATAAATATAGTATATTACACTACTAGGGCAGAAAGTTTGAGATTTCTGCACTGCGCGCCATGATGCCCGAGGCGTAGCCGAGCATGGCGCGCAGTTCAGAGCTCTCAAACTTCTGCCCGTGTGGTGTATACTATTTTTCTTTATAGCCGGTCGAAAGTACGTAAATATTATAATGTACTGGATCGAAAACAAATTGATGCCTGCCTCCGACATTTGTTGCACGAGCGAAGCGAGTGCTGCTGGTCGGGGAGGCAGGGATCAAATAAAAAAAACTCAATGTAGATAATTGACCAACATTTTATTTGAAACGTCTTGAGCTTAAATAAAACTGAAATTTCTGGAATTCAACAAACATAAAAATAAAAAAGACGAGCACATTAACTGAAAATTGACAATAATTAATAACAATTAAATTTGATTTATTTTATATACGTCACTGCCAAACTGTATCTTAGTACTATCAATGGTAAATAACCAGCGTAAACAAAACATAGTTAGTAACAAATGACTAATGTCAGCCGGGTTAATGAAAGGATTTTTTGTTCCCGCTGTTACAGAGTGTGAATATGCAGCTTTACCAATGCACAAATCTTTAACTTTCTGCTTCGAAATAGTTGCAAAATATGCGTACTTTCGACCGAGGTATAAAGAAAAATTTATTTTGAATAATTTTTCAATTCTATTAAAGGAATTCAATCCAATAAAGAAAATTGCATCTCTGTAAATGGTTATTTTTTTATCAAATAGAAATTATCAGCTGTAAAGTCTCATTTTCCAACAAATTCGACTTTTATTGATAGCGAAAGGCTTTTCCGGTGGAATCCACTCGAGGAGAAGAAGAAGAATCTCATAAATGAAATAATAAATTACATAAACAATAAAAGGAAGAATAAAAGAGGAGAATAACGGCTTAAAAAGGGTAATGAATTAAATAGAATAATTGTTTGGAGATTGAGGAAAACCGAAGCATGGAAAAAAGGCTGAGATGAAAGGGAAGCAAATTCAATTAAAAACGTACGGCATAAGATGAAAACGGGTCAACCCACAAGTTTTTCTCTCACTATACCAGTACTAGTACCGTCTTTTCCGTTTCTCCATCCTATCCACACCTCGTGCCGTCGCTTCTGCTTTTCAACCTACAACTCTTATACTTCTTCTTATTCTTCTTTATCCCGTCATCGTTTCTTCTATTCATAATTTTCATCTACCAACATCTGTGAAACTTTTATATTTTTATCTCCTTACAAGCAAAGAGGCTATTCATTTTATTATTTTATTTCTTTTCATACTCTTATTAATTTTAATCTTCGTTTTGTCTTTGTCTACATCTATTTTAGTTTTTCGCATCTTACCGTATTATTATAACTCATATTTACTTTACTTTATCAATGTTATTCAAATATTAATTCTCTGAAATATGTAACTAGGTGTACTTTATAAATACTAACTGCAATGGTTATTATTTATTCAGAATGTTAGCGATGCACCACCAGAAAAGTATCATATTAATTTTTAAAATTCTTTCAGCATACGATATTAGACACAAACGTAAGTTAAATTTACTTAAAAACTTTCATTTTCAGTAAAAAATTTTTAATTATATCATATAATACATTAATACAAATAAATAAGGCTTTTATTACCTGAATTAGATGTTTTAAATATAAATATATCAAGTTTAACCTTTATCGATAAGATGCCATATATTTTACAACATCCGGTGGTTAAATATACGAAAAGTTTATAATGTTAAAGGTATTATTGGTTATTCTATTTTTTACAAATCTAAAAATAGATATTTTATATCAAATTCACTGTTAATTTGTCAGATAACTCTTATATTTCGTCCGATAATGTTAATTTAACATAGCTTTAGACGAGTGAAACTGTAAAGGTTACGATCAAAACCAAATATCCTGTCCCAAAATATCCTTAAACAAACTTGATAAATATTATTGATTACACGGCGAAAAAACCATAGGGATTTTTCCTATTTTTGCATAGGAATTTTTCTGATGTTACCCAGAAAAAAAAAATTTCTTGAACCAAGAAAATTGTAAAGAAGACCGAAGTTATTTTGGAGCAAGAAGAAATTTTCTTGGCTTAAAAAAATTTAACTTCGTTCAAGAAATTTTAACTTCATTCAAGAAATTATCAATCTTCCTCAAAATTTTCTTGATTTAAGAAAATTTACGCTTGACTCAAGACTTTCTTTCTTTCTGTGTAACATGAGAATTTTTTCTTTATTAACATGATAGAAATATCCATATGACATAGGAAAAATTCATTTATCACTGAAATTTATGTAATTTAATTTAATAACTACAAATTTACATAACAATTTTCTCATTCGAGTAATTTCAGAAAATTTTAAATTAAAACAGTGATACACAGTCGGTTTGTGATAAAAAAATTCGAGGAAATTTTTTTCAAATTTTGCTTTACATTTCGAAAAAATTAAAAATCCAGCAGATTATGGACAGTGTGGCTTAAATTGCCATAACTTTTTCAAAAATTGACTTATCGGAACATTTTTTTTTCCAAAATTTTTTTCATTAAATGTTTTTTTTTTTGGGAAAAAATAGAAAAAAATTATTTGAACCTATCTTCATCGTTATTTTTTAGATTTTCCGAAAAAACTCCGAAACAAATTCCATCTTTAAACAATTTTAATAAATTTGTCTTAAAATCAAAATTTTAACTATTGTATTTTCACTTGAAGACAGTCTAAGATCTATCAAAAAAATAGTGTGGTGAAAGATTAATAATAAAAAATTAAACAGTCTTCCAATTGGATCGGGTATCTAGGCTAAAAATAATAACTAACTCTTTATTAAGTAAAAACACCGATCTTCGCGTCACATATTGAACATTATTATTATTTTTTAGATTTTTTCAGTTAATTGGCTATCCAGTCTAATACAATCATTTTTTCTCCAATTTTTACTTAATAGTCCTGGCCTGGGCCGTTCGAATTATTTTTGCAGTCAAATGTATCTTTAATGAAAAATTTAGATATAAATTGTGGCTAAATTGTTTATATCTGGAGGTCCTTATTAAAAAAAAGAATTAAAAGTGGTGTGACATGTTAAATGCCCATAAGAGATAGTATTAAAAAGGATTTGAAGGATTAGAAAGTATTCAAAATGATTAAAAATCAAATCATTTTGAATTCTTTCTAATTTTTTTTTTTT
>JZSA01004420.1:0-20915 GCA_000956155.1 Cotesia vestalis | reverse complement strand
AAGATATAAGCTCATCCTGATGTTACACTCATCAAGACTTTTTATTTAAGTACCCACATGCATTTTGATATATTTTTCATATATACATATATATAATATATATATATAAATATATGAAAAAATGATGTGGGTATTTAAATGAAAGGTGTTGAGGAGTGTAACATCGGGACGAGTTTATATCTTTAAAAATGTCAATAGTTCCCAAGATACAAGGTCATTTCTATTAATAAATTAAACTATTAATAACTACTTATTAACTATTAATAAATATACTTTCCTCCCAAATAAGTATTTATTGAATGTTAAAAAACATTTATTGAAATTTAATAACTTAAATAATTCTCTTCAAATCTATTAAATTATTCATAGTTAATAAATCCTTTTATCAATGTGGGCGAAACTAAATGCCTAGATGTTTATTACATGAAAATCAGCAATAATCCATTAATCACGATGACTGTGAATGTCAACAGATGGAATTATTTTCTAATTTATTTAATTTGTATTTAGAATAGCTTAAAAAATTCTTTATTACTTAAATTGTTTCCAAGTTAATTATGTTTACTAACCAAGCACGAAATATACTTCACCGCTATATGCATGTGAGTAATTACACTTGGCAAAGTGTATCTGTCATCGTGCTAGGTAAGTGAAATAAGTTTATCCGTTATAAATTACTTGTAAGAAATTATAAATAATTAAATAAACAATTTTTATTTTAATTTAGTTGCGAATTAAAAAAATTTTCATTTTAAAAAATAAATAAAAATTTCTCAAAATTTATTTACACCGATAATTTTCCTCCAATTAATTACAGTTTTTGTGTAAAAAAAATGGAGGTAACTTAAGAAGAAAAAAAAAATTCAATGTAAGTTTACTATAAAAACTCGGAACATCACATTCATGTTTTTATTAATATTAATAAATTTAATCATTCAATATATCAATTGTTTAATAATAATATTTTACATTACAGATAAAATTTGTCCTATCGTTCTAAAGTTGTATACATAGTATGAAGGTTATTATTATTATTAAGATTACACTGATAGTATTTACAAATAGATTATGAGTCGCTTAAAAAGTTCCGCATCGATTAATTGATTAATAAATCAAGAGTTCTCGGGTTAGCAGTGGACAAAAGTGAATGGATGGATAGATGGATAGATGGATGGATGGATGGATGGATGGGCGAAACAAATTAAATTTACCGGTTTACATGCCCTGATAAATCTCATATCATGAGGAGCGTCAGCCAGTCGGTAATTACATATACACTGCGATAAAGTTATGGAAACAGAATTGTTACATTTATGGCGTGACCTATAGATATACAGCTTAAACTTGGATTACAGTTTATACTCTCACTCGGTTTTCATTCAATTCAATTCAATATTTATTAACAATTTGTAATTGCGTTTGAAACACTTGAAGCAATTTAATATTATAAAATCAATTTATAATTATTATTAATAATAATATTTAAATCAAACTTATAATTTATTAAAAGTAAATTGAGTTAATATACTTTATAATTTGTAATATTCGTTGATTTTCAGTAATAATTAAATTTAGTAATGAGCTAAAATTTTCCATTATAAAATAGTAATTAATAAACACTAGGACTTTTACTTTGTGCAAGTAAGTTAGTTTTTTTTTCTTCTTTTTTTTTTACTTTTGTTCCATTAAATTAACTTTGTTACTTTGCTATGCAGAGTGATTAATAAGTGTTCGTTTTTCTCGTAAAGTAAAAGAATAAGAAATTTTAAAAAAATTATAATAAAGCGTTTAAAAGAGAAAAAATGAAGTGACAGCGTATAGAGTTACGCTAAAAGAGCTACTTCATTCGAGGGAATTCATCACGGAGGGTGAGAACCAGGTGAAACTGATTGTAAGCGAAAGGCGAGCAAGCTAGTAAAGATACAACAAGGTAAAAAGGCACGCGGCAAGTCTCTTCTGTTTTACTTTACTTATTTTTCTTTTTTTTTTTTTTTTAAACTTATTTATTCTTTTTAGCTCTTATTTCTTCGTACAGTAAGTCACTGAAATACCATTTTAAAGTTTATACACTACACCGCCTGACGATAAAATGATAAAAACTTTTGTGAGATAAATTTTCTTTGATTGTTAAAGGTCTCGAGAATTACATTTATTTCCCATTCGACGTATTTGCGTACACGTAAAAAAAATATTCAACTAATATTATTATATTTGTAATACTGTAATACAAATACAACGCTGGCTACTTTTTTCATAGGCCAGGTAAGTGGATTTTTTTTTTATTTGTTTCATCACCGGCGTACCGATTTTTAAAAGTTTTTTAATGAAAAACTTAGTTATTCAATAACTACTCAAGTTTCCATAAATTATTTGTTTTATATTCAATTGCGATACTTGTACTGATATTGTTTTGTTTGTTTTTTAGAACGAAACAGATGAGAGGTTTCAACAGGAATGTTTTCTGCAAATTTTTGTTGATATAAAACTTTTAATGAGAAACTAAATACTATTTAATTAACGTAATTGTAATTTTATTTTGTAATATTTTATTGTAATCAAGAGTAATCAATTTTAACATTGAACATATGATTAATTATGATACTGACATCTCACAATTTTTTCTATTTTTATCACAAATCAATTAGGGGCCATTCGTTAATTACGTAAGGAAAATTTTGGTGACTTTTGACCCCTTCTAACCCCATGTAAGTATACGTAAGATTCCTCGAACACTTCCTTCCTTTTCGTACTTAAAATTCTATGCTGATTTTCTAAATAATAAACTGTTATGTTAGGAAAGGATCAGTTTCATTAAAATATATATACATGTATATATTATATATATAAATATATGAAAAATTGATATGGGTACTTAAATAAAAAGTCTTGATAAGTGTAACATCAGGATGAGCTTATATCTTTAAAAATGTCAATAATTAAGAAATTACATTGTATCTTATCAACTATTGACATTTTTAACGATATAAGCTCATCCCGATGTTAAACTCATCAAGAGCTTTCATTTGAGTATCCACATGCGTTTTGATAAATTTTTCATATATACATATATATAATATATATAAATATATGAAAAAATGATGTGGGTACTTAAATGAAAGGTCTTGAAGAGTGTAACATCAGGACGAGTTTATATCTTTAAAAATGTCAAAAGTTCCCAAGATACAAGGCCATTTCTGTTAATAAATTAAACTATTAATAACTACTTATTAACTATTAATAAATATACTTTCCTCCCAAATAAGTATTTATTGAAATTTAATAACTTAAATAATTCCCTTCAAATCAATTAAATTATTCATAGTTAATAATTAATTTTCGTACTTAAAATTCTATGCTGATTTTCTAAATAATAAACTGTTATGTTAGGAAAGAATCAATTTCATTAAAACTTACAGTTCGGCTGCCCAATTTCAAAACACAGTAACTGCAAAATTTTTATACCTGATTTTTTTTAGTACTGCTGCATTTTTTATAACTTTTAGAGCTTAATTTCAAGTATTTTTTCTTAAAGCAGCCGAGTTCAACGTGGATCCATCATTTTAATTTTTTAACAAGTAATATTGTTTTTTAACAAGAAATGTTTTTTATTTTTTAAATAACTAAAAAATCGAACGCGCTTCTGTCAAAATGTACTATAATTTTTTCTATAAAACCAAGCATGAATAACAATAAAAACATATAAAATTTTAATAAGTTATTTGGTTTTTCCATAAGCAATAAAAATTATTTAAATAAAATAAAAATTCAACTGTACACGGAAAGAACAAGATGACACTGGATATCATCCTAGATTATACTCAGTGATATCTGTGGTGAAAAAAATTTTCAGATAGTAGCTAGTATAATCCAGATTATACTGGGTGATATCTGGATTATACTTGGTGATATCTGGATTATACTCATTGTAATCTGGATTATACTAGCTACTATGTGAAATTTTTTTTTACTCAGTATAATCTGGGATGATATCCAATATCATCTTGTCCTTTCCGTGTACGCTTTAATATCAAGAAAACTATTTGGAATTCAAAATGGAATTAGATTTTAATATTGAATTTTGATTCACGAAATATTACGTAAGATTGAATTTCATCCCCTTCTTCCCAACATAAAGATATGTAGAGATTTTCTTAATCCCCCTCCCCCTCAATACTCTTACGTAATTAATGAATGGCCCCTTATAAAAAAAAAATATTTTTAAAAAATTTGCACTTGCAATTATTTTAAATTTCTAGATGTGGAATTTTTTAGTTAAAATTTTTTCATAATTAATTTGATTGTTATAAAAATAAAAAAAATTGCCAAATATGTTTTAGTTTATCTTTCACGATTATTTTCTGTCTCTGACACTTAAACTCCAAAAACTAGTAATAGAAGTTATTTAAAATTCATTATTTGCTACAATTACTTTTTTTTTTTAATTAATATTTTAATAAAATTGTTATCAGTTTTTTCTTATAAATTATGAAAAATAAATAAAAATTGTTCCTCTTTATGTCCCAACGATTTTTTTTGGTGAAGAAATTAATATTATAATTGGTTTTAAAATGATTGATTTTAGAAACTTTGATGTTACCGTCTCTTCTACTTTGTGTGCTTCATATTTTCTAATTAATTATTTCATTTAATAATTTAAAATCTTTTAATGGTTTGAAAAGTAACTCCGTAAGCTAATTATTTTGCAGCATTAGTTCTTCAAAGAGAAAAAAAAATCAGAAGAGAGTAAACATCTCAATTAGTAACAAAAGAGGTAAACTTTAAAAAATACTTCAATTTCATTGATTCTACTGCATCTGTTCTACTCTAAACGGTTAGTAACTTCTTAAACGAAAAAGTATCTTGATGAAAAGTTCAGTACATAAAATTCTAGTTACATTCAAAATTTAATTTTTAATAACTCTGCGGAAATTAGTGGTTTGACCGAGTTTATTGATTACTCAAGGAAAAATTAAAGTTCAAGCTTATAATGAAAATTTTTTTCTAAACAAGCCGATAAAATTTTTCAAGCTAAAAAATAAATTACTCATTTTTTTTTATTGAAAATAAGATCAATGAAAACTGCTTCACGAAGAACAAAGAGCACTTTAAAAATTTATGAAACACCCGTAATTATGCAACTGCACGCTTCGAATCGAAAAAAAGTAAGAATTCAAATTGTTCAAACTTTTATACAATTTTAAATTCGAAAGTACTTTTTAGTTTCAGATTCAGAGTTTCTGCATCGTGCTTCTTGAAAATTAATAATTTCGAAGTGTTCTTTCTTTTGTGAAGACCTCTTCAAGTAACGTAACTGTTTTTGAACCACAAAATGTTGAATTTCTATTATTTCCAAGGTATGAATTAAAAAAATCTTTGATAATTATTTACAAGTGGGGTCCATCATTTTAATTTTCATTTTTTTTAACGAAATTTTTTTTTTTAATTTTGATATATTTATTTTTGAAAAATACATAAAAAATAAACAATTAAAAAAAAATTCATTGTCACAATTTTGACAAATTTTACAAATTTTCAGAAAAATTTATAAATTTTTTAAAAAATTGTGATGTTCAATTTTTTTTTTTTAAATTGTTCGTTTTTGTATGTAATTTTCAAAAAAAAAAAAATATCTCAAAAACATCAAAAAAATATAAAATATAAATTTTATCCAAAAACATGAGCGCCAAAATTTTTTCCAGTTAATGTTATTCGCGTTCTTATTCTATGGTTTATAATACAATAAATTGGTTCTTGTTTTCAGGATATTTAAGGAAGCTGCGAAAGTGGCGAAACGTTGTATGAAAATTAAATAAACATCAAATATTAAATATCCTGAAAACAAGAACCAATTTAATGAATTTTTTCTAGCTTTTGAAGGCAAGAAATCTTTATTTTTTTCTTTCACAATTTTTTTTTTTCATAAATGTGCCGTAAAAATAAGCAGAATAAATAAAAATTAAAAAATGTTAATTTTTCACCTAGTTATAGCCAAAAATAGGGCGGACCTCACTTATAAATAATTACCAAATCTTTTCTCTCAGCTTATAAATTGTTAATTAAAAACTAAAATTTTCTTTCGAATAAAAATAAAAATTTAAAAACATTATTTGTGATTCAAATCCATAAAGAATTTCAAAAAACGGGATGTTTATAAAATACACAAAGATTTCTGGCATGAAAGCGATTCCTTTGGGTTTTACACGGTCAGCTTGAGGTGAATTCACGATAAATAATATTCCGGTGTAGATACAGTATAAAATATCGAGCCATTACACGCTTAAAAGCCCTGTAAGTATGTTCTGTTTGCGCACCATTTTGTAGCCTTCGAACTCAAATAATAATTTAACACACTTGTGTGCATTTTTTTTACAACCTCAACAAAAATTAACCGCTTCTAGCGTTACTTAGCATTATTGCTTCTAAAATTTTTACTCGAAACTGCTCGTAAATATTTAATCCAACAGTAAACTATAACTGAAATTTACAATACCACATTTTACAGCATAAAAGGCCGTAACTCAATAAATAGATGCAAATAAGATGAAGCTTAAAGATTCAAGAGCTTTGCGGTCAGAGAACTAACCAAGAAACTCCGAGGACTTGTGTTCGCGCCCAGCACTCTACTCTGCAAAAAGGACTTAACTCTGGTCTCTGGTAAAGATAAATCTTCATTTAAATATTATTTGAAACTGTGAAATTCTACCTGCAGTTATATTTTATCGTTAGCTTCTGAAAAATAATCAGCTGTTACAAAATAATTTAAATTTATATATTACGGTAATAAAAAAAAAAAATAATTATTTTTATTTTACAGAATATGCTGTTTAAATTCACCTGTTTCTAGGTTCATCGCATAATTGAATTAAATTACTTTTTCCAGCGTATTTTTTTCCGTGTACCTTATTTTTCTTTGGCAATTTAGTTTCCTTGTGACTGAAAAAATATCTATTAGGGGTGTTTGTGTTTAAGATACATGTTCGTTGTATCAAAATGTTTTGCCGAAAGTAATGAATCAAATAATGGGGATGAAAAACGGCTAAAGACGCACACAGTTTCATGATACATATATATATGTACGGTATGATGTTTTCTTGTTGGTTTACTTTAATTTCCCAGTTACCAGTACAGTACAGTGTAAACGGGAGATCTGAGACGGAAAAGAAATGCTAAAGAAAACGACTAAATAAAAATATACACGATCGAAAGATGTAGTGGAGCAAACGAGGTAAAATAAAAGCAAAAAGAAAAAAAAAATATATATATATATAAATGTAAAAAAAGCGAAACTGGGGATAAAATGAGAGTATGCTGCATTTTATCCTCCGCTGTTTGTATATTCTTTAAAAAACTAAAAAAAGTAAAACGAGAAAAATATATAATAAAAAACGAAATTGTTCGAGTTACCGAGTATTCCACTGCATTCTACATTTAAATCTAAATTTAAGTCTTGAAGTCCATTAGCTATGTATACATATTACATAGACCCTCGACCGTATACAATCAACTGTAAATACACACGGTTTTAGTTTGTTTGTGTCTGCCGTCAATTTTAAGTGACAATTTATTCCTTTTGTTGCCACACTATCCCTCAGATGCCCACTTGTTTCAATCACATGCTAATTACTCTTTTGTCAATGAAGTAACTGACCCGAAAATATCGATAGAACAATAAAAAAATTTACAAGAATTTATAATTACATCCCCGGAAAATTAATACATTAACTACATTTATCCGTAAGCGATGTTTGCGTGGATAAAAAACTTTTGAAAGGTTAATCTAAGTTTTAAATAAATTGTACTTTGTTTTTTTTTTTTTTTTTTTTTTTTTCCAGGATAACCGTTCTCTAGTCACCACGGAAATTTCATACAACGGTGAAGATATAAGTGAGATATTAGAGCGACCGAACCAGTGGCCGGTATATCGTTTAGGCGTTGCTGGGTAGATTGTAGATTGTAGATAGGTCGAGTTTTGCTTCCCTGGCTTTGCATTATAGCTTGTAAGAATAAACTAGTTTGGCAAATAGATCTGACAATAAATGCTGAATAGATGGAGAAAAATCAATTTTATATATCATGTGGTGCATGAAAAATGAATTACAAGTTGGCATACAAACAAAAATAAAAAGTAGTTTGTATCGTCAAAACTAAAAATAAGTTAATTACGAAACTTTGTAGTTTTCCATCCGGGGATCATAACTTCCAAGTTTTAATTATTGGTTTGTATAATAAAATTATTTTACTAATTTGCTCTATACATTTGTACACATTAAAAAATTAACTTGATTCAAAGAAAGAAACTTTGAACTAAAAACATTTTAATTTCATTCAAAATTTTTTTTCTTGATTTAAGACAGTTAAATTTTTAAAAAATTTTAAGTCGACGGTTTAATAATCAATTGGTGTAACTTTGTGTTTTTTAGAGGCTCATTTTTTAACATTTTGATGTAGCAATAGTCCAATTATAAATTATTAGATATTAAATGGTTTTTTAAAGTGATAATAAGTTTTAAACTAATTGTTTTTTCATTGATATTTGTCAACGGCATATGTTAATAGACATCATAGCCAATTTATTTTGTATGGATTGAGTTGTTAACTCGGTGATAAAATCGATTTATGGGTGATATTGGTTCGGAAGAAACTGACATCATATGAAATTTTTTAATTTATTTTTAGTTAAGAAATCATGAACAGTGAAAAAGAAATACTTGAGAAAATTTTTTTGATAATTTTTAAGAATTTATTTTCTTGCCTGAAAAATTGACGAAATAATTTTTATTTAATTTTAAAAATTTTAATAAATTTTTCAAACATAAAAATCATTGTCGAGACAATCATTTTTTTTTTTTTCAGTGTAATTATAATCTTTTAAAAATTAATAATAAAAATTTTTTAAATTTACATTTTTTAATTTTTTACAGTCATTTCCGAAAGCCAAGTGACTATTGAACTTTTCCAGAGTGATTTACCTCATTGCAAACATTTGGTACCCAACAGAATATTAAAATTCGCAGAAAAAAGTAAGAAAACTCATGAACTCTTAAGTCTAGAATAAATTCACAGGATCGAAATGACACGAAGTAATTTCTTGTGAATAAATTACATTATATTATTATTCTTATCATTTTACTTTTTATATTATATATATTTTTATCTTCTTATATTAATATAACTTTACTTAAACTCGATAAACTATCCACCTCAGTAATATCGAAAAGTATACAATAAAAGCTCGTCGCTTTATTTTAATAAATTGGACGTATATATGGTACATATATATATATATATATATATATATATATGTATGTATGTACGTATACTCCTTTTGTACAACGAATAACACAATGAATATAAAGTAAAGCGAGGAAAAAAATGAAGTGAATTGAATTAGATGCACATCGGCCGATTGTGTATAAGCTGATAAACACATCATACCTTTTAAAATAAGAGTATAAAATAAAGGGTAGCTCTAGCTCTCATTTTATAACCCCTTTTATTTTTCTGCCTTCGGTAAAGTCTTTAAATTACTTCCGTTACTTGGAGGGTAAGTGAAGTAGAGCATAGACAGGAAAATCCGAAGAATGGCCGAGGAAAAGTTAATTGAATGGAGTAAGGGGAAAGTGTTCTTTCAAACGCTTTGGATTTGACTCTGATAAATTTAACATTATTGCGACTTTTTAATTCTTTGGTGACACGCTCCTGCTATTTTTTCTTATTTGTTTACATAAATTGTCTATTTCTTAATTAAAACTTTTTATTATTATTATTTTAGGTTTATATACAATCACCCATCAACAACTAATTATTGCGAGAATTACCAAGGTGACTCTTCCACAAGCTCAGTGTCGGTAATTGAAAAAGGTCAAAAAACTTGACAGCAGAATGACAAATGGTGGGTTGCCCAGTCTTAGTTGTCCGCCGTGTTGCATTGCGGCTGGATGCTCGCCTTAATTGAGTTAAAAATTAGCAAAAACAGGTGATAAACTTTATTAAAATGTTAATAATTGGGAAAAAAAAAATAATAATATAGTTCAGTCTTTCGTAAAAAATGAAATAACTTGAGAAAGGGGTTTTTTTTACTATTATTTGTTTTTCCTATTTTATTTTCTTTTGTAAATTGCTATACAGTTTTGCGACAAATTCATTTTGTAGAAATAAGAGATACCAGTTGGCAGAAATGTTATGAATTTTTTTCACCAGAATTGAATTTAAGAGAAATAAATGGATAGAGGTTTTGCTGATCGATTTCTAAAGGTCACGGAGAATTGCTAATACGATAGTTCTTATATTGAATACTGGAGACCAAAATATCTGTCTTGAATTAACTTATTCTTATAAGTAAGTTTAGAATAGTCGTTTCATCAATTTTTAACTTTACTTTGTTCCGGATTGACGTTTTAAATTTTATATTTAAAAAAGGCTTACCGAGTCTAATTTTTAATATGTATTTTTCGGATAGAGATAAATTTTTTTAAAGACTATTGTAATTTTTTTTCGATTAACAAATAATAATTATTTGTAAAGTTGAAAAATAACATTAAAAATATATACACGAAAAAAGTAAACTGTAAAATTCACTCGGATTCCGGTTAATTTTTATAGTTTCAAACAGTAAAGCGGATATCGGGGTAGCACACAGAAAAAAAAATTAACTTGATTCAAGAGAAAAATTCTTGAACCAAGAATATAATTTTGAAGAGGGTAATTGTCTTGAATCAAGATGAAAAATTCTTGAATTAAGTAAAATTTCCTTAAATCAAGAATTTTTCTACTCAAATCAAAAATATTGAGCTCTTCAAAAATATATACTTGATTCAAGAACATTTTTTTTTCTGTGTACCTAAAAACTGATCGCAAGATATTGAAAAAATGTAAAATACAGTTACTAAATTTCTAATACAAGCAACGTCAATATTTACGAAATAAAATGTCAAATTTTAAATGCAGCGATAAAAATCAAACTGTAATTATTGACTTGCTTGGACTGGTCAAATATATAAGGTACCCGCGGGTAATAAGGCCTGTCGGGTAATAAGGCCTAAGTGATATAAATGCTATTTAAAATAACCGCTTCCGCTAAAAACTTCTCTAGTAGAAGCGTCTAGCATAGAAATGTCGCTACAAGTTTATAGAGTCCCGATAAAACTTTCCTTGTCTTCTATATTTCATCATCCGTCATATGCTAAAGTAGCGCAGAAGAATTCCTAAAAAACGATTTGAGTAAATGGTAAACATTTTTTATAATTTTATATTTAATAATTTAAAATCATTGTTCTAATTTTTATCAACATCTTAAAAAATATTGTTGCTCAATTTAAGTGATGATTTATCTCTAATACCAATTTTATCAAGTACAGTATAACTATTTCCAGTATGTATAACCCTTAGGCCTTATTACCCTACCATAGTAAAATAAGGCCTATTCGCAAGGTTTTTCAAAAAATTTAATTTTGTGTTTGTTTATGGTGAAAATTACCATTACTCCATTATTTTTGATGGCTAATGTATTAATTTAAAAATTAATGATACATTGCAATAATTAAATGCAATATTTTCGATTTTTTTTTTTAAATCTCCCTTAGCTAGGCCTTATTATCCGCCGGTACCTTACTACTGTTTGAAATGGTATTTTCTTCCATGTAAATAATAAATTGTAGTATTTAAATAATAAATATTGTAAAGTGATTGTTAAAATCCCGATTTTACTGTTTGAAATAATAATTTTTTTCAGTTGATCATTACTTATTATATATCGACTATTATTTATTACAGTTTACTTTTTTCCGTGTATGTATAAAAATAATCCGAAAAATCTGAAAGAAATTAGGATTTAAACGAATTTATACACAACATTTACTGTATGTGAATCATATTAAAGTATTAACATTTTAAATTCTATATAAATTTATGACTTCATTATTACTCGAAAAATAAAACTCGGTATTTATCTATAAATAATCTGGCAATTTATTTCGAAATAAACATCAGTGTATAAATCGAAATAAATTTTATATGAAACAAGCAATTAACGAAATTAAAAATAATAATAGCTAATGAATAAAATACCAACAAATAATATTAGTTAAAAAATTGATAATAATAAACTTTATATCTCCAGTGGTTGGAAAATTTTAATTGAATAAAATATGTTTAACAAATATAAATTATTTTCAACATATTAAACTCAATATTCATGAAAGCTGCCAGTTTTACGAAATAATTAATTTAACTTATACACCACAAATAATTAAAAATGAACTAGCTCTGAAATATGTGACAATTTAATAAATTACTCTGATGAAAAGTTTTGTTTGTAATAAACTTTTGTTTATTATTAATAACTAATAGCTAATTAATAATAAACTTTAAAAAGTAGATATCAAAGAGAAATGAGATTGTATTTATCGTGATAGTTTTATCGTGAAAGTAATTATTTATGTTTTTGTCACTTGAGTTAATCTTAAGGTAACTTTAAACTGTTAATAGACGGGTAATTAACTCAGCGTACGCTTTACAAACTCACGATCAACACACTTTTTAATCTTTAAGTAATCTCATTCACTGCAGGACGTGTAAGTAGTTGCGTGAGTTTAAACCTCATATTTATTTCACAATAATTACGCTTATAAAATTTTAATTTCTAGTTTTAAAATAGCGTCTACCGAGCCGACAAGATTGCTTCATAATTTATATATTATATTCACAACATACGTTTTTTGTTTTTATAATATAATTCGTTGTTCTTCAAACCCATTTTTTATGCTACAGAATTTAAATTTAAATATTTTATATGCATACAAAAGTTACATGAAAAAAAGTAATGCTCTGCTGAGTTAAGCTTAAAAAGTAAATATGCTCGGAAATTTATTTACTATAAAATTTTATTCTGTTTAATCCGATTCGGAAGTTTCCCGCCCGTATATACTGATAAAATTTATTGCGTAATTTGATATTGACTTTTTTTTTACGTCGATAAATAACGATTAATATATATATTTAAATATATTGTTTTATTTTTTTCAGATAAAATCTGACAATTCAACGAATAAATTTATCCAATTGTTGATAAAACTTGTTTGCATTATGTCAATTTAAATTAAATGTAAATTTGGAACACCGAAGAGATAAAAAGTTAAATGTGAACGAATAACTTTTTTTTTTTTCCGAGCGAGAATAATTATTTGAATAAAGCGCATGTCTATAGAATACGAATTATTAATATTAATACCATTAAATCACTGACATATATTAGCGATAAATCATTTAAATTCTCTATTTTTCTTTCTTTTTTTTTTTTTTTTTTTTTTTTTTTTTTTTTTTTTTTAATAAACCGGAGATGTGAATTGAGGTCACGTATGACAAAATGGACGGAAATGTTAATCCTAGAACTATATTATTCCGATGATTTGTCGAGTATTTATTCCCGAAAAGAATATCCTGCAAAAATACACTTTAAAATTGGTTAATTTGTGAATATTGCTAAAATTATATTCATTATTTAATTATTTAAAAAATAAATCAATATTCATGATTTTACAATCAATAAAACATTAAAATCTAAAATTAGTAAGATGCAAGACATAGACTTTAAAAATTTAAAGCTTCTTATGTAAAAAATTACGATTTGATATGAAAATAACTGTCACAACTAACGTCGAACATCTGTACTAAATCCGGAAGAAAGAAAAATTTTTATTGTCGATTTTATTTTATTATTTTTCAATATTTTATTCCCGTATTTTCTTTAAATGTTATTTTAATGCGGTAAAGAAAATTTTTAATAATTTTTTATGATAATTCATTGATTGAAAATTATATAACAAAAAATCAAAAAGAAGCAACAAAAATAATTTTTTGTTAAAAATGTACCTTGTTATTGTCTAGAAGAATTATTAGCTTCTTAGTATTATTTTTTCCAAGCATCTGACTTTTATTATAAATGACTGGTAATCTCTGGTGGTACACTACACACTGTAGCTATTTATTTTTTCACCTTGCTTTCTTGGTTACTTCCATATTTTTCAATTAAAATATTTGAATTATAAAACTTAATACACCCAGAAAAAATATGGAAACAAGACCGAGTAATAAAAATTTAGCAAAGCTCACTGCAAATAATTAATTTTAAATTATGTCATTAATAAATTCTGTATTTTACGACGTTTTGAAACAAATCACCTGAAAGTCTTGTACTAATTTTATTATGACATAGAAAAAAAATTTGTCTATTAAATTTGATTTATATTAATTAAGTTTTGAAAAATTTTTAGTATTTTAAACTGTATTAGTAATCATAATTAATCAAGAAGAATATAATGATTGATAGCTTACTAATTTTTTGATATTTTAGATGAATATGACTTGTTTGCGCATTTGCAAAAATTAATACTAAATTTATGTCACTTGAACTAAATTTTACACTTAATTATAAAGTTTTTTCAGTGTTGATAATAATTAATATTGAAAAAAAAAAAAAAATCAAAGAAGAAATACAAAAAATTCTTTTGTAAGATCAAATGTTGAATTTAAAATATAAATTACGACAATAGTTGTAAAAAAAAATCAGTTATTTTCTTATTGGCAAAAAATAATATAGTTCTATATTTGTTTTATTAATAGAACGATAAAATTCTCAAAGTAAATACAAATACAAGATTTTGTATTTTATTTCTATCTAAACGTGTTTGGCAACGTAAATCTATTTACTCAACACCCTTTTTTCCAACCACTTTGGATGTATATAAAATAATAATAATGATAATAATAATAATAATGATAATAATAACAATAATAAATATTTACCATTGAGAATATGAACAGTAACAGTTTTATCGTTGGCATTACTAGGATGACAAGTGTAACTTCCACTGTCTGCCGGTTGTGCGCGTTGAACCAAAAGATAAGAAGTAGTAATCTCACCCTTTTCCGTGATTACAGAAACTCCACCTCGCGGACTGTCGTAATTAATCTCCTGTTGGTTGATACAAACACAAAGAAAATGAACCACTGTTAGTTTGTTCTTTTTTTTTTTTCATTTTTTCGTTGAAATTAAATAATTAAAAAGCATCACGCTCATGCTAGGCATGAATAACAATTTTAATGATATGACGTTCAAACTTTTTTATTAGACGTCAGCAATTAAAAAGTTACTTGTAATAACTTGATGAACTCTTACTGAGTTGCGTGTTGATAGTTCTAATTATTATAATGATAATTATAAGATTTTCTCGTAAATATATGAAATATTTAATTACTTTTAAAATAAGTATCAAAAAGCTATTTTCGTTTTAAATTTGAATTACTATTAATTAATGATATAAATTTTCAATACTTTGAAATTAGTCTTCAAAAGAAAAATTACTTTTAAAGTAATCAGCTCATAAAGACTTGAATTTTTAATAATGATTATTTCATTTGCGATCATTAATTTAATCTTTATGATTATTTACTTTGCAATCTATTTTTATCAATTGTTCTAGTGTCAATTAATGTTACTGTAATCTGAAGTTAGTGATGACATATCGAGTGTACTTTGACGTAACCAAGTATCTTGATTTTCGAGTATTTCAAACTTTAGCTAAAAAAAAAAAAATCAATAACTGGAGAAAATTTAATTGATACTAAAAAATAGAAAAAATTCATTTTTATAATTAAATACATTATAATGACTATCTTATTGTGTGAAATATTATGTACAAAATTAATAGTACCATTTTATCGGTGATTTTGCTTCCGTTGAAATGTAATATAAGTACGACACATACATAAAATACGATATTTATCAAATTTAAAAATAGTAGTACTCTACTTGTTTATTTACTCTGAATAAAATATTGTCAGATGTCTATTACTTTCTGTACCATTAAATTTATATTAAAACTTCTACTGTCTTTCTTGAAAAGTTGTGATTTTTAAGATACGTGGTTGCGTCTGAGTACTCTTGACATTTATTGTCTGGTAGATGCTCGAGGAAGTTGAAATTAAACGAAACGACACAAAATAATGCTCAAGATTAAAATGATGGTTTTAAAACCCAGATTACTTGCAACAAGACCACAACAACATGAACCTGAATGAAGACGAAAAATAAAAATTGAAAATAATAATAATAATAATAATAATAATAATAATAATAATAATAATAATAATAATAATAATAATAATAATAATAATAATAATAATAATAATAATAATAATAATAATAATAATAATAATAATAATAATAATAATGATAGTGATAATTATAATATTAAATTACTCAGTAATATAATGAGCAATAATTATATTTAGTAATACGTAACTCACCTTCTCATTGTGAGTCCAAAATATCGCCGGAGGTGGTTCTGGACTAAACTCAACTACGCACGTTAAGTTCATAGTGCTGCCTCGGTTTATGTACATTTCCGGTTCGCCAATTACTGTCGTCACAGGTTCTGCAGAATTCATTAAAACATGCGCGACATACTAGTTACTATCGGCAAACTCAACAAATAAATTTTCTATCCTATATTTATTTTAACCGCGTTAATTATTAATTCCAATTGGTTAATAAATTGAGTTACATATGTATGAATACAGTTATTTACATTGTAAAATATGAAAAATGTATGTCCTCGTTTTTGAACAAAACTTGGTATCGATAAAAAAAAATGTATTGTAATAAGTTGCCAACCGGAAATTGTTTAACGAATTATTCGTCGCATGGCAGAATACTTTTTAAATATTTCCCAATGTGAATAACATCGTTTTTTAACTATCGTGTCAGGTGCAGTTTCCTGTAAATACGCGGTTCCAAGCAATGTTGAATGCCATCGTCATACGCGACAGTTAAATACGCGAGTTGATGTGTAAATTTTCCACAGACGAAATTTGTTATATTCATAAAATAAAATTACTTATATTCTTCAGTTATGTGTAAATAAATAACGCGCAGACTGCTGGAAGCATTGTTCGTTTTGATTGCGATTATTGTTGTTTTGTTGCCTAAATTATTATAAATTATTTGGTAACAACTGGAGAGACTTTTGGTTTTTTATTTTTATCAGCCGTTTTTATTTCATATATTTAATTTCAATTATCTGGATTTAACTTGGCGTGTTTATTTGACAAATTTTTATTTTTACTTAATAAAAAGCTAATGGATTAAAAAGTGAAACAATGTTTGACATTTATTGCCCATTTGTCATTTGAGGTTTATACTAAAATTTTTTATTTACTTTAGTTAAATTGAAGCTCAGCCTTTGGTTTGATTTTAATAAAAATTTTTTTCAATATTCACAAATATTCATATATCTTCCTCTACTGAATACTAAAAATAACTCTTGAAAATTCGAGGGTAAGTTGGTAGTAGGGATTTTTGAATGGTAAAGAATCAAGCTAACCTACTTTTAATTAAAAATAATTCAGGATTTTTATAGTAAAACTTTTGATTTATAATTAATTCAACATACATTCTAAATTTTTTATTTTTCCCAACATACTCTCAGTTTAATTCCTATCAAAAAAAAATATTTTTCTCTTAGCTTCTTTTATTTTATATTTTTTAACAGATATACATATATATATATATATATACTTAAATTATGTTTAAAACCAAATTTCTTGACAGTTCCTTCCTACACTCGATCTTTATCACTCTTTTAAACTTTTATTTATGTTTTATAAGTAAAAATTGCGTGTATGCTCAAAAATTAACGCAGTTAAATTAATGCTTTCAGAGTAGAGTTTTACAACTTTTAATTACTTTGCAGGAAGTATATATGCGACTTTTATTATTGTTATTATTATTATTATTATCATGAAAACTCCTTTATTTTTACTCTCGCGTATTACGGTTACTGTTATCATTATAATTATATTATTCGTTTTCTTAACTTTTTTTTACGGTTTTAATGTCGTCTTATTTCTGGTTTTATGTCCCTATGTGCACCTCCAACTATACTAGATTTCAATTCCCAGAGAGAGAGACTTCCGGCTTAAATGCAAGGGAAATGTAATCTTGATACTTCCTCTCGGGATTAATATAGTCTGCTGATTTTTAAGAGTATAAGTTCAACTAACAATAAGAGAAAAGTAGACGTACATATTTATAATATCGTTAAAACTTTTCTTAGGTTAGATCCTGACTTATAATACTGCTTATGTGTACTTATATCCATTTTGCTATACGAATGTCTTGGAGTCCCCTTTTATATAAATTTTGTTTGTTAAAACTTTT
Source organism: Cotesia vestalis (assembly GCA_000956155.1). Classification (NCBI taxonomy): domain Eukaryota; kingdom Metazoa; phylum Arthropoda; class Insecta; order Hymenoptera; family Braconidae; genus Cotesia; species Cotesia vestalis. The sequence continues at coordinate 2,698 of JZSA01004420.1, read as the reverse complement.
TTATAAAATTATATTTAGCGAGTTTTTAATTAATTTATACGATTAGAAATTATAAAAAAATTATAGTTCTGTTAATAGTTATTATCGATATTCTGATAGGCTGTGGTTGTGAGTGACATCACTAGTCTATCGCTATCGTACGTTCCAAAAAAAAAAAAGCGGATTACGTTTATATACACAAAAAAAAAGGTTTAAAAAAAAAGTTATATTTTCAAGTTCAGAACATTGATGTTCATGAATCAAGTAGCTAATTCTTGAGCTTTGAAAATCATTTTTTTAATTGACAAGTCTTTGACGTTTAAATGAAAATGTTTTTTCGCTTACACGGAAAAAAGTAAACTGTAATAAATAACAGTCGATTTATAATGAGTAATGATCAACTGCTAAAAATTACCACTTCGAACAGTAAAATCATGATTTTACTATTCTCATTGTAATATTTACAATTTAAACCTTACAATTTAGTCTTTACATGGAAGAAAATACTATTTCAAACAGTAATGTTTGCCATGTAAATGTCTAAAATGTTAAAGTATAATAATTAAGAATTCAGACTTTAATATTTATCATTTCGTACCTAAAAAATGATGTTATGATATGTAAAAAGTATAGAATAAAGTTAGTAAATTTCTAATACAAGCAACGTCAATATTTACAAAGTAAAATGGTAAATTTTAAACGCAACGCTAAAAATCAAACTGTAATTATTGACTTGCTTAGACTGGTAAAATGTATATTTTAAAAGTATAATTTTTACTGTTTGAAATATTAAATTCTCCCAGAGTGAGACCCCCTTTCCTTTTCATCTGAGTTCCCCTTCTCTTCATAATATGGACTATATATTGAAATGGCAATTTTTACTGTTTGAAACTGTAATTTTTAAAGATAAAAGAGTCGTTATTTACTATCGTGACAACTACTAATTAATTATTTTGGATATTAAATTATAAATTGTGGCTTTTATACTTTCTACATTAAGTTCTGTAATATTTACATTTTTGCCACCCCGATATCCGCTTTACTGTTTGAAACTATAAAAACTAACCGGAATCCGAGTGAATATTACAGTTTACTTTTTTCCGTGTAATAATAACTTGTTAGAACTATAAAAAATCAAAAGAATAATTCCAAAAAGGGTCAAAAAAATAATTTTATATTTTTCTCAATTTTAAATATTCAAAAATAAAATTTTTTTGGTTTTCTCAAAATTAACTGTTCCATCACTTTTTAACGTTTTTGAACTATTAACAAATGTTTTACCAAGAAAAGAAGAAAACAATTTTACAAATAATTAAATTTTTTAATTTTTAAATAATTCAAAAAAAAATAATACTACTAGTATTTTAATATCTAACATTTAAAAAATTAATTGTGATTATTTACCAATGCAATAATAATTATTTGAAGCTATAATAAATCAGAAGAGTTATCAAAAGTATGATTAAATTTTTTTTTTGCAATTAATTGTTCAAAAATATTAACAATTGTTTTCTATTTCTTCAAAATCGACTCAACATACTTTTTGAACATTTTGAAATGATTGAAAAATGCTATACAAAAAAAAATGGTGTCGTGACTAGAGAACCGCGACAAAATAACCGAAACAAAATAACTATGTGACAAAATAACCGCAGATAAAATAACCGAACGACTTTATAGCCATGAAACGGAATAATCAAGTAATAAAACAACCGAACATCAAAATATTATAATAAAAATATTTTCGCACAAACACACACTAAATTTATGAAAAAAGGGCAAAACACAGTAAAAAGCTCATGTTTTGACCTATTTTCGAATAAACACAGACAAAATTCATCAAAAAAAGGCACATCAAAATCACAAGCTTACACGGAAAAAAGAAAAATTAAAAATTACATTATATAATGTAAATGTGGCGCTCCGTGATGAAAACTGGAAAAATTACAATTTCAGATAGTAATTATTACATTAAAATATAAATATTACATTCTACAATGTAATTTTTATAAAAACTGTAATAACTACAATCTGAAACTGAAATTTTTCTAGTTTTTATCACGGAGCGCCACGTTTACATTGTAAAGTGTAATTTTTCTATTTTTTTTTTTTTGTGTACTTGTTGATCTATTTTCAAGAGATTAATTATAAACTTTTATGATCTGGATATTTTGTCTGCAATTTTTTTGTTATGGCGCCAAAAAAAAATTATAACAATTTTTAAATACTTATAGTTGTACATTTGTGTTTACGAAAAACTATAATAACGATAATAAATAAAAAGAATGATTTAAGAAAAGGCCAAATTCATGATTTTGAACATTGAATGAATTAAAAATTTTATAAATATTTACAATTGTTTTAATCTCTTTAAACATAACTTTATCATAATTTTTAAAAATCGTTGTGCGAAAAAAATGATAATTTTTAAAAATATTAACAGATGTAAATTTGAGAAAATTCCTTCATTCAAAACTTTAACAAACGTAATGATAACTATCGATAACTACTTGGGAATAATAATAACATAAATCAAAATAATGATACTAACCGACAACAGACAAATGCATAGAGTGTCCAATGGGCGGAGTTGTCGATACTTGGCACTCATACGTTCCGGAATCACGAAGTTGCGGATATTTGCCCTCAAGTGCCCAGTCTTCTGTGCGAGGCAAATGGGATGCTACGAATCTCTGATCGGACGTGTAGGTGTCCGTTC
>JZSA01004418.1:0-15035 GCA_000956155.1 Cotesia vestalis | reverse complement strand
AATTTGAAATCAAAATTATGAGTAAGCTATTGAAGGTGCGAAAAAATCATAAGATACTTTTCGCCGAGAATTTTACTCTCTGTAAAAAGTTCTTTATAAATTTTATAGACTTCGTTCTCAGCGGAATTTCAATTTGAAGTAAAAGTTTTACGCTTATAATATTGAGCAAAATACAAGCTTATAAAAATATAAAATTTAAAATTTAACTCCAAGGTAAAACAAGAATTGATAATGTGTAAAATTTTTTCATAAAAAAATGATTTTACATGAATAATAAGTGATGTTTTAATTGGTAGAAAAAAAAATAGCTTCAATTTGACTAATCAATTCTCATTTGTTCATTTATTCACCAGAAGATGACGGCCCGTAATTTTATTTTTAATGCTAATTTCCGAGCCGTTAAAATTTGAATTTACATTTAATTTTCTAATACTCTTGACTCAGTGAGTTTATGTGTGGGATGTATAATAATAGTCAGCGATATTGTATAGAATATTTTAAAATATTTAATTGTAAATTTATTTAAAAAATTTTCACTCTGAATTATTGAAACAAAGTTTGTTAAATAGGTGTTTAATGCGATAATATTTCTTAAGTTGTTCAAGAACAAAGGTAGAAGCACTGCTATTTTAATTCGACTGGTTTATATATTTTGTTTAGAATTTTATAGGATTTTCCGAGTAAGTAAGTTACGTATGCAAGTTCTTACATCAATATTTAACGTAAGAACTCAACTTTGCCGTTCACATTTTACTAAACAGAGTAGAAAAAAGTAGGGGATAAATCGAATGAAAAAGTAAGAACTTAACTCGGAACGGAATGGGTTAAAAAAAAATTCATCGATATATATCGGTATATACCGTGGAAAATAGAGAGAGAACGAGAGATCAATACAGTAAACTATCGGTAGTAACTTTGTCGTCGGTCTCAATCTAAATTTCGGGAAGATTTGAATCGATCGTTTTTGTTAACCTGAGTCTTACTTTACTTGACCTTATAAAGGTATATAGGTACACAGTTAAAGTTATAACTTTTGATTTAATCGTCAAAACTTTTTACAATTACATTATAAATAAAAAATAATTCTCCGAAATCCAGGGGAAGAAATTCAACGAGAATTTACGATCTCCACAAATTTAACACACTTCTTTTTTATTGCGTCAAATAAAAGAAAATAATAGATGGTAATTAAAAAAAAATATTAAAATTTCAATTTTAATTTAAAATCTTGACTTTATCGTCCGACTATTAAAATTAAATGTGACATAAATAAAATTTTATTTGCTTTATTAAATAATTTAAGTTCTCGAGTGAGATTTATACTTTTATATCATAGTTTAAGCTATTTTTATTGTTATTATAAATATTATTGTTATTTTTTTTTATCAAAAAAATTATTTAATTTTTTCTATTAGAATGGATTAAAATTGGGACAAATATTTGACGGTGGAAAAGTTTTTTAATTGATTTTCTAACTCTGTTTATTAAAAATCAGTTCATTTATTTGATTTAAAATAATAATAATAACAATAATGGTTTAATCGCATCGGGAATGAATTGAATTAAAAAATGAGACTCGCATGAAAAACTTTTAATCAAACTGAACCAATGTATTAAAAATAATAAATCATTCAACAAAAATACGATATTATAAAGTGTGATTATTTATGTATAAAATATCTGTTGTTAATCCATCCAATAGAATAACATATATAATATTTCTTCATCAATAATTATTGAAATACACAGAGAAGTAACACTTTATGAGGAGAAATGAAAAAATAGTTTCCTGTAGAACTGAATTAAAGAAATTTAGCTCAATGATTTTTTGATGTTTTTGATTATAATATGTATAGTTTGGGTACTTTTTAAATAAATTACAAAAACGCTATTGACATAACGGCTGTATAACATAATACCCGCAAATAAAATACTTAAAAATCAAAAGTTCAGCAACTAATTTATCGCATAGAAAGTTTAAGGGCGGTTTTGAAAACAAAAAAAAAAGTTATTTAAATACCAATATGACAGAATCAATTACCAGTAAATTAATAAAAAAATATGACGGAACAATTTTATAAAATCAACATAAAACACACTATTAAAAACTCCTTTAAAAAACTTAACATAAGAAATTGATTATCATAAAAAAATATACTGAAAAAAAATTAACTAGAATCAAGAGAAAAATTTTCAAATTAATAAATAATTATGAAAAGTTACATTGTTTTGAATCAAGACAAAAAATGATTGAATCAAGTAAAATTTTAATTAATCTTAATTTGAAAATTTTTCTACTTAAATCAAGAAGATAAAATTCTTCAAAATTATCTACTTGATTCAAGTAAATTTTTTTTCTGTGGATTAATTAAAAATATTGATATTTAAATTAAATTAATTGGACAATTGTTAAAGTAATTAAAAATGAAAAAACTATTATTATACTTTAATCTTCTCGAGTATAAATTTATTCAATAATGACAATGATAATACCTGTTATAAATAAGTTTCATATTACCTTACCTAGCAATATTAAACTTTGATATTTTAAGTAAACCATCATTATCCAGTTCATTATGAGCATGAACTCAGCTTAATTATACATTACAATAAATTACTCCCAGATAATTAATTCTAAATTATTTAATCGACTTATAAAGTTAGATATAATAGACATTTTAAGCAGAAGCTGAGTAGTCGATTGTCGGTAGTAAAAAAACTATCAAAAACTAAAGAGGAGGAAGAAATAAAAAGAAATTTAATAAACTCACCGTACGATCTCCCAAGTTTCTCACACGACACCTGAGTAGTGCAGACTTGCCGACAAGTGCAGTGACATTATGAGATGCTGCCACATCAAAGTATGGTCCACGATCAAGAGGATCAAAATCGAACTCAATATCTTTACTGTTGTCACCATGATTATTATCGATGCACCCTCCGGGACCTTCGGATAGAAATATACATTTTTTTAGTTTTACTTTATACTCTATTTCTTTTTATAGTAAAACCGTCAGCTATACTATTCTTTGATGAGATTTATAACGTTAATTCCCTTTTTATTGTCTTTTGTCACGTACTAAATTCATAGCTCTGTGAAATTTAGAGATACAATTCATTTTTTTTACTTTTAATAATAGACTTTGTTGTATATTTTTTTTTTGTTTGGTATTTAAATTTTTATTTGATAGTTTTATTGTTATTTAAAATTTTCTCATCCATGAAATTTGAAATAAAAAAAAAACAATATTGTATTAATATGGAGTGTAACATTGCTGAAAAGATTTTTTTTTCCAATAGATTTTTTTTTGTCGAAAATCAAATTTACAAATCCATAAAATTCTAAAACATAAAAAAAATTGCTTCAATTTTCATATAATTAAATTATTTGGAAATAATTTTTTTTTTCAACATGAAATTAACTTTTTTATTCGTAAAATTTGAGTTCGATGCAAAGGAAAAAAAGTGATGTTTAAATCATACCCGGTGATATAAAAACTGTATCAGCGCCGGTGTCAACTGAGTACATTTTAAATTTATATGATTCGGCGATACGAAATCGGAATGTAATGTATTTCAAAAAGATTGATTTAACATCTTCTATATACTTCCTCGATAATGTAAGCACTAAATATACAAAGTATCATATTTTATGTCTTCCTTATAAACATTTTTCAAATTTCGCGGAAAATTTTCGGTCATACATTTTATTCATTTTTTACGCGCTTTTATTACTTTGACTTGTATATACGTCATTTTTACGGTCTTGAAAGAAGAAAATTATTTAAAACAGAATCAGTTGTCTTGATTCAAAAATTTTTTGTTTCGTCTTGTGAGTCCAAAATTTTTGATCAAAAGTATATTATCATATAATTGATACAATTAATTTCTTCGTAAAAAAAATCCAATTTTTTATCATTGAAAATAATTTCATTCTCTTTTAAGAATTTTATATTTTTAGTTTAAGAAAGACTTTCTTCATTTAAAATACAAAATAAAAATTTTAATAATTGAATTTGTTCTTGAGACTTATTTTTAAAATTAAGGAAATAACAAAATTCCGAGCATTCTTTAATTTCTCGAAACAAGTCGATAATGTCTCAAATCAACGTTACCGCGTATCTTAATTCAAGGAAGAGAAATTCTTGAGTGAAATAGATTATCTTGTGTGAAAATAGTAAAGTGCTTTGTTTGAAACTAAAATTCTTCAATGAAGTATTTCTTCTCTCCATCAAAGAGTTCTATATTCTTGATTCATGAATTTCTTAAATGAAGAGAACTTAATGTTTGGAAAGAAGAATGAACTTTTGAAGAGAATGTCTTATTTCAATCAAGAAATTTTTTTTCCCGTGTTGTTCTTAACTATTCTAAATAATTTTTAAGTAAATTACGGATTAAATAAATAATACGGTTTAATAACAAACTAAACTAAAAAGTAGATAATATTTTAAATAAAAATCGAGTGAATAACAAAAAAAAATCGTGGGGTGTTTTTTTTAAATATTTTTTGTAATAATTAACTTTTATAAATATTTAAAATAATTTTGTCAAGCATTAAAAGCTTCTTTTGCAATCAAATAAATTTTTTTCTAATTTAAATTATTTTCTACTTTATAATTGTGTTTGTCTTTAAACCGTGTTTTTCTGTTTTTTAATCTAAATATTATTTTATAAAAATCTTTAAAACAATCAAATTATATTCCATTCCAAATAATTTCATATCTTTCAAATTATTTATTGTGATATATTACGATAAAAATCAGTCAAAGTCTCAAATTAATAATACAAAAGTCTATATATCCCCGACATCCATAAGCCCTACATCCGTCCCGATGTTAAAACACGAGATATCTCTGGAAAGACACAATTAATTCTTTCAATTCTTTTTGCGATCGATTTCTATCGGCGAACCACAGGTTGCTATCGTAAATCACTGTCTTAGCTTTCCTAGTTTACTCACAATAAAATAAATAAGTCTAAATACGGGCCAGATAGCGACGGCCATATTGGACATTTCTGAACTCAGTTGGTGCTCTCAAACAGCAGCAATGATTGACACCGACTGTTTTTAAATAAAACTCAACTATCATTAATTTTAACGTTCTGTTTTATTTAATCCCAATTCAAATTTTTTTGCAGAATAAATTATTGCTTAAAAAAAATGAGCAAAAATTAAGATCATTTTTTCAAATTTAAAATCAGATAAATAAAATTAAATAAATTAAAAAACTTTAAAAGTTTTAACAAAAAGCAACCGGACAAATTTGTTATTTTTAATTAAGCCCAAAAGTTTTTCGCGTAATTTTTACACACTCGGATAAAATCTCTGGAGAGGAGACACGAAACAAAAAGGCCTGAAAATAAAATTGGATAAACAAAACAAAAAACAATGTAACTTACTGACGAAGAGTAGACCAAGAGTAAAAAGCACACTTTTCATTTTTTTCTCGCTGGCATTCCTCTTGACTATGTGTTCTTTTTCCCCCACTTTTCTCCCCTTTTCAATGCTATTCTTCTCTCCTCTATCAGAAGTGTTTTTTATATTTCCTCTAAATTCCAGGGACGTTTTGTGGCCTCAAATCGACGTACCCTCGAGACGGCTTAGTACCACCCTCAACCTCGTCTTCATTTCTCGAATAAACTTCATTTCTAACGAAATTAAATGAAATACAGAATCTAAATCTGAATCTGAATCTCGGAAACCTTGAACAAACCTATCAAACTCGGGCGACAGTTTATAATTTTAATTACCCTTCACTCAAACTCCTTTACACCCTTATTTTAAATTCCAGAGTTACAACTCATTTACTCGAATAAACATTCAACATATATCTTTTTAACAGTTAATTGTTATCATTAAGCATTGCGCTATTTACGACCTTAATTATCATTCACCATCAAAACCATTAAGCCTTATAACTCGCATGGTTATCAGTAGCTCTGATTAAACTTAAATGACCCGTCAGTTAGTGACATTTTTTATTGCACCACGCACTTTAATAATCTACTGTACTTGTACACTTCCACATTCCTCCGGTTACTGTACGTGTGTATTTGTAATTGCGAGCTATTTCTGGCAAACACGGACTTGTCTGACCATACTCGTTTTTTACTACTTTTAAAGTTTAGATAATGGCTACTTTATCATAAACTCTTTTTTTTTTTTTTATTTTGTTTTTATTATTTCCGCAATATAAAAAAAAATTTGTTTTTTAACTTATCAGTTTTTAGGAAAGTTTTTTTTTTTTTTAATCACAAGTTTTCTGTAATTTATCAGAATTTTCATTTTTATTTCAATATAATTTTTTTGAAAATTTTTATTATATTATATTATTATTTCTTCCAGTTTGAAATCAAAATTTTAGTTTAATTACTTTTAAATTGAAAATTACTTTATAAATTTTATTGTAATAAATTTTTTAAATAATCATCTTTCCATACTTTAATGTCAAAATTTTATTACAATTAAATTTTTACTAAATTTTGAAATCGCTATAAAGTTTTTATCACTTTTTCATTCTTACGAAATTTTGAAAATTATTTTTATAATTTCGTTACTCTAAATAATTACTTTTTTTTCAGTAAAATATCGATCAAAAAGCTTATTTTATAAATTTTGTAATAAATAACTTTATCCTAAAAATTTAGTTTTCAAATATTCAATAAAAATTTTCAACAATTATTTTATTTAATTGTGCTTCAAAGAATTCAAATTTTCAAGTACACAATAAAGCATAAATAAATAAAATAATATAAAAACAAAAATAAAAGTGTAATAAAATAAAAATGAAATTAAAATAATAAATAAATTTGCATAATTAACGACTTATTCAATGATAACAACATTAAGTTAATGAATCCATATGTTAAATTCCACATTCATAAGCTCACTGGTAAATTAATCACTTCATACCGGAGACACTGTGTCCAATATAACGAAAATTTATCAGTGGATTTGTAGGTAACTCAATCATAAACAACAACTGTCCAATCACATATGTCGTTGAAACTTATTTCCATAAATCCCAGCAGTCAAACTCTAGAAGAGTTAAATTTTAAAAAAGTTCTAGAACTGAAAAAGTCACTCAATAAAATAAAAAATAAAATAATAAATAGTTTGATTACTTTAGCGCGTTGATGCAAAAGAATCTTTGGGTGAGTGAATTATTGAGTCTTAAACACTGTTATTATTGAGAGAGATGAAGATAAAGAGGCTTGGATAATTGCCAATGTTAATTGCAAGTTCGAGCGCTCGGGCGAGACTGGAGCACAAGTTGCGATGAGCCGATTCAACCCCTCCTTTGTGAAGGCTCACCCAAAGAAGTGGGGGATTTATCAAACGAATGTAGGGTAGAGCTAGGGCTGATAAGGGTGAGGAGGACGAGGGATGATAAAAGAGAGAAAGGATCAAATGCGCATGCTCTCGAAATTTAACACGCAGGCAAACGTCTATTTCATGATATCTATCAGCTTTCTGCTTTCTGCTTTTATGTCTGGAATTTAACGACAAGACAACGGATTTTTATGTACTGAATTTCATCTTTTGTAAATCTAAGAAATTTATTGCAATTGCAAACTAAATAATTCTCAGGCGTATGTTTTGTATTTTTTTTTTTTTTTAATTATTATCTTTATTTTCTTCTTTATTTTAAAACTTTAGCACCGATCCAATAAATTACACCGAGAAAATATTCCGGAATGATAAATTTTTTAGCATGAATTGTCAAGACAATAACATTCCGTGGTAATGAAACGAAGCAATAATAAAAATTGTTATGATGACGATAATTATGATGGAGAATAAAAGTAAAGGAGCGAGACCGAGCTAGCAAAAAAATAATGTATTTACGAGGGTAGTATCGGGCGGTTCGTGTTTTGTGTTCTTTATTACTTAACATGTTTTATGCTCAGGAATTGCATGTTGAGTGAAAATAATTTTTACCGATATATATATGCGTTATTATCTTCGGGAAATATTAAATAACTTTGAGATTTATTGTCCCATTAAAATAAGTGATAACTTTATTTTTTGTTTTTTTTTTTCTTCAAGAGAATTGAGAAATCTCTCAACGTTCAAGACAATTGATATAAAAGCTGACATATAATAAATAAATTGTGTTGTGTGCTACGGATTTTGCTGGTAAAAAACTCGTCAATATGAGTTCTTCTACCGTGGAATACAATACAAGACATTACAATAGAATATGAGCTCAAATTGATGATATGGCGCTTCTAATACTATACTAGGGTATAAATATTATATATGACTTCGCGGGTATCGGAGCGACGGAATTTTTACAGAGTTTGCTGACAAATATCGAATTAAAGTGGAATTTAAAGTTTAAGATGTTAAACTGTTTAAAGGTTTTTTTTCCTTTTTTTTTTTTTTTTCATATTCGAATTAATCCTTTTTTTTTTTTTTTTTTTCATATTCGAATTAAAAGGACCAGAAAAAATTTAGAGTCAAGAAAATTGATTTAAAGAAGAAGAAAAATTCTTGAATCAAATAAAATGTATTTAAATCTAGAAAAATTTTTTTGTTAAAGATTTAATATGATCAAGCTCTTTAAAATAATATTCTTCATTTAAAATTTTATCTTTTGAATCAAGTTAATTTTTTTTTTTAGAGTGTACGGCACTCACAAGTAATAAGATCTACACGGAAAAAAAATTTTAGAAAAAATTAAAATTGTCACATCGTAATCCCGGACGAGACTTCATTATTTTCACTCTCATAATTTACATTTTGAAATTTACGATGTTACATCGTAAAAATGCGTATAAAAAGAGTCAATATACGAATTTTTACGATTTAACATCGTAAATTTTAAAATATGAAATTGTGAAAGTGAAGACATTGAAATTCTGGTCATGGATTATGATGTGACAACTGGAATTTTCTCTACAATTTTTTTTCCGTCTATTTAATTAAGATATATTTTCGCTAATTATGATAGATAATAATAATAATTTTTTCAGGATATTTTCATAAAATATTAAACTAAAAATGTTCATTTCTACTTTAAACTGAACAGTAAAATAATAAGGGTTATAAAAAATTTATTAAACTATATTTACTAAATTTTTGTATTTGAGATGAATAATTAATCATTATTCTAAATAAAATGTGCTTTAAAAATTTTTAAAATAAAAACTCGACGATAAAATAATTATTTTTGTTAGTAATAATAAAAATCTGGCAAACGGTTGACCCTGAGGGCCATCTTTAAAACTTTCTGCTGTGTCCGATTTCAAAACGCTCGGTAAATTGTTTATTCCAAAGTTTTGAGCTCTAATTTAAAAAATGATTATTTTTACTATAAACAAAAATTAAATTAAAAATAATAGGTGTTGTAGGATAATATGGGTGAATTAAATTATACTAAATATATATTTTGTATCTGAGATCAATAATTATGTTAATTCGAAATAATTGACCCTAAATAGTAAAGATGTTTAACTATTTAATTTTATTAAATTAAGTCAAATTATCGAATTAAAGAAAAATAAGTTCTAACTGTAAATTAGTTTTGTAAAATGTTTGATTTATTTTTGTTTGTGATAAAAGTTACCGTGTTCTGTAAATGTTTACAAAAAAACGAATTTGAACTATGACTAACATGAAAAAAGTTGTTAATCAAATAGGATATTTCTCATATTTAACAGAAATATTTATTATATAAGCTAGATCTTATTACCCGGCAGTATCGTATTAAAAAAAAAAAAGTTATGCGAAGATGTGTTGAATAAAATATTTAATAAATATTTTCTAAAGTTATCATATACATGATATATTTCTATACCTTGATATATAAAGTACCATCTACAGAGTACTTGAAGAATAAATTTATGCATGTTATTCTTGTTAAGATATGGATTTTTCTTTATGACTGATTATTATTCAAAGTCTGAGTTTGCGGAGGTGCATAACATAGAGTAACTTAAAATGTAAATTTCACCTGATTGATTCATTAGTCACCATCCTAAATTTATTTTACGCGTACAAGTGCCACAAATGCTTATCGCTGGCAGTTCCGCCTGCTCTTAAGTACGCCACACTAGTGGACTACGCAGTAAGGCTTATATTAAGCTGACGGTTGTTGCCTGGAACTAACTTACCTAATACTAACAGCCAAGCTGAAGCGATGTATCGAGCTACGGCGCGCTAGCCCGGCTATAGCTGCCGGCAGATAGTTTGGAATTTCTAGCATCTCGTCAAGTGCCAGATGCACTGAAAATGCTAATTTTTATCTTTCAAGTTTACTATTTTTATTTGTATTTTTTTTTTTCGCTTGATTACAAATGAATTTTTCTTTGAAAATTATCATTTGATGTCTCTTTGATTTTTTACTTTTTAAATTAGTCTTTACGTTACTATTTTTATCTTTTGATCAGCTATTTTCTATTTTTCATTTTAAATATACGATATTTTGTTTGAACATATTGATCGTGTTTCCTAGAGTCCCGAGAGATGGCGTTGTTTGCTGATTCGAAAAACTATACATGAAAATGACGTTTCTTGAGTTAAAAGCGCGCGGATTTTTTAAAACAAACGTTTGTAAATAGAAAAAAACTGGCAGTTCATTAAATTTCTCCATTTTTTTGAGATTGTTTCATTTCTTCACTTAAAAAAAGCTCTATCATTGATTTAAAAATTTTTTTTCTAAAACCTCTATACAGAGAAGGCTGAAATTTGAAAAAATAAAAGATATCTGTAATATAATTAAAAATGTCACATTTTATCAACAAGCTTTCATGTTAATCATTATTCAAGTACATTTTCTTCAAAATAAAAGTAAAAAAAAAAAGGCCACTCGGCAGCCGAATTGAAAGTAGATTTCATAATAAATAATAAAAAAAAAAATAATAGGATTGTATACAAGAAATAAAAACTTTCGAAAATGAATGCAATAACAAATTTCATAATTAGCATCGCGAAATGTGACTTAATTCTAAGACTACACATACGACATTGTATTCAAATTGAAGCTTCTTAAAAACGCTTTCAGATAAAATTTACAGAAATTCAATAAGTTATCTCGTTCAAAAATTATTCTAGAAAGAAAGTGCCAAAATGTGAATTTCTATGATTTCGAGAATTTTAAAATCGTATCGTTTCCAAACTATTTAACCGATTAACCTCATCTTCGAACTTGACCTTAGTATTGATCAAAAAATAAAGTATGTTGAGCTTAGATAGGATCGGTTAGAAATTGTAAATACTATCATCGGAACAAGCTGCGTTCTATCATATATATAAATATATATAAATACATATATAAACTTTTAAACCATACATATTTTCTGAATCAGTTCGACGAGCTGAGTCGTAATACAGCAAAATTTTTCAAAAGTTCCGTCATGAGGATTAATGCAATATTTAGATTTATAAGAAATTTTTACTAAAAAAGTAAATTTCGACATAAATAAAAATGAAATTAAAAAAAAAATGTAACGCAGCTACTTTATAAATTTTAAAAGAACATTTTTTTTATTTTTTTTTTGTTCTTAAAAAATTACACTAAATTAAATAATTAATTATTTTCTTACTGTAACTATTATTGTTAACAGTTCAACTTGAGTCTAAGTTTTCACATACTCTAAAAAGTTGAAATATCTTAAAATATTAAAAAATTTTTTAACATCAATCAAAAGTATTGAGTAAAAAAAATAAATAACAGATGTTCTAATAAATTACACGTAAATTTTTTCAAAGCAATTAAAACTTTATTTTAATGGTAAAAAAATGAACAGTGAATTTTTTTTATTTAAACTTTTTAAAAGTGAATTATTCGCGGATTGGAGTTTCATCGGATTTTAGTCGTAGCGTTTTATTAATTGCTGTTGGGGGTTATTTTAAAACACGAAATACAAATGTTAAAAATAAAATGTAAATGGAAGTGACAGGTTACAAATAGGAATGGCTGTTGAGTAAGGAATATCATTAGATTTAATGGTGGAAGTATTGTATGATATTATATGGGAATATAGTATGTATGTGTTGAATTAGCCTCCTTGAAACGGCACTCTCATTAAACCGGCTATACAGTATAATAAATCGCACGTATTGTGTCAATATGTCAACGCTGACAGATATAGATATGTCAATTATTTGTCACCTTCATGTTAAACAGGAGTCAATTTTATTTATTTATTTTAAACATTATTTTCAATGAGAATTGTTAATCAATCGTTTCATTTTATTATTTTTAATTTCATTATTCAACAATTTATCAATCAGAGCAACATTTCTAATAATATCTTCAAATTAATATTATACATTTCATGATAAATTGTAAATTTAATTATGACGAAGTTCATGATAAATAATTCATTATTTTTCAGAATTACTGACACTTTAAAGGACATTTGATAATTAATAATTAATGACAGCAATTAATTGTGTCTAGTAGTTTTGATTAAATTCTTTTATTTGAGATTTTTTCAGCATTTTAAAGCTGGCTGGGAAATTCAGATTCTACATAGACGTTATTGAAGTCAAAGGAATTTATTTAAAAGGTTGTAAAATACTCTTCAACATTGTAACTCGAGTCTACTATTCATTACGAACTTTATTATAAAGACAGGTTCAGTAATGAAAATTGAGACGCTAAATGTAATCTTGCTTCAAAATATATTTATGTCAATAGAAGAAAAATTAATTACACTGATTGAAATTTTTTTTTGTCTGTTGTAAAAACATCGTTTTTTTTTTTTTATTACTTTATCTGGTTTTATTTTCTGATAAAATTAATTCAAGTGTTTTATAAAAAAAAAAAAAAAAAAAAAAAAAAAACAAGTATCGTTTTAATCAATTTTTTTTTATTGAAGTGAATAAAATTTTGACAGGTACTCAATTAAAAACAAAAAACTAATTTTAATTGATTTTTTTAACTTGTTTCAATAAAAATTATTCTTTTTAATTATTGTAAAATAATAATAATAAAGTAAATTGCGATTAGGCTTATCAAATAAATTATTGTAGAGAAAGGGTTGAAACCAGACTATAATTTATATTCTCACTGAAACCTACTTTCAACTCCATAGTGTCGAAAATGGAAATTTGTATCGTTTATGGGTTCAGGTTGTAATTTAACGCAGATAATTTCTAAGCCCTCTAATTACATATAAATATTTTATTTTGCCTTTTACCCTGTTCAAATAGTATAATTACCAAATCTCGAAAGCCCTTATTGTTATAATTTCCCTCAAAATTATAAATTATAACTTAATTCTTTAAAATTAAAATATTGAAAAAAAAAAATTATTTTATCATTTAAATTTTTTAAAAAGACTTTATAAAATTTATTCGACATTTCCAATTATAATTATTTCTGTGACAATTAATTTTTTTAATTTATGAATGATATTATTTAATTATTTTATATATAAATTTTGTAATTATTTGTCATGAACAAAGTGCAAAAATTTTAATTACAATTTTGATTAAAGAATCAGTAATACGTTAATATTCATGTAGATTAAATAATGAAATTTTCAAATATAACTTTCGTTGTGAACAATGTTACAATTAAAGTAATATCAAAATTAATTTGTTCCGAAAGCTTTTGACGACAAAAAGATATTCATATGGTTGACAATAAATTATTTTAAATATTGACATCAATTGTATGAAATGAAATGGCCAATTAAAAATAAAACGATATTAATAACTATAAAAAATTACCTCTTTAAAAATTATAAATGAATGTTGTTATTAAATGGTATCGGTTATTGATTAGAGCAAAAATAAAATGTTTGTCGAGTAGTAGCTAAAAAAGGTGGACAAAAACGGCGTTGAGTGAAATTGATGTAATTGTTCGTCCCTGATGTAATCGTTTTATAAAGGATAAATGAATTTTTGAGAGTACCGCATAGCAGTGTAGGTTGATAGTGAAGCCGAAGCCATCAATTATAACATCCAAATTGAGGAAAGTTTATTACTATTGGAAAACGGATAATTGGGATACCGCCGGCATTGAAAACTTAAAATATATCGCTTCAAAGTTAACTTTATCTACACTTGATGATCATTGTACACTAAAGTACTCAAATAACTCTCTCGGATTATGTATTTAAACTTTTTAATTTTGTATATGACAAATTCGCAAACAGTTGATCATTAAAAATTTTATTTGATGAGTTTATTGGATAAATAATTAAATATAATAAATATATACCCGAAATAAGTGGAAAAGTTTTACTTCAGCAGATGGATCAAAGATTCCGGTAGCAATAAAAGTCCTACAAACATAACCACCCTTAATTTACGAGGTTTCATTTATTTTATTGAGGCTTTATCAAGTTCTTACCGGATAATGAATTCCGGTCAATTTTTAACGATAAATATACCTTGCGGATAAATTACTGCGCAAGTGCTATTCGTGTATGGCTGGAATTTTAACCACCGGTGTAATTTATATACACCACGTATATTTATCATCTCAAATTGACAAATCATTTATTATTATTCTCCTGAGAGCGTGATAAAGTCACGATAGAAAAGATCAACCGGTAAATCATCAATTGTATTTTCTTTCTTTTTATTTTATTTCATTGTTGGTAAATATTATTAATCCTCGAGTTTTTCTCTGGGAGTAGAAAATCCGATACCTTACTATTTTATTAGATCATTAAATTTTATTAGGTTTATCTGAAAATTAATTATATTTTTTTTTTAAAGAGTCAGTACTTAGAAAACCGGATGAAAGCGATTTTTAACGATTTTTTCTGAAGAACCCTTTTAATTGGTTGGTATGGAAGTACACCAATTAAAAAGTAAATTTGACTTAAGGGAAGAAATCTTAAACCAAGAATAATATTTGATAAAAATCATTATCTTTAATAATCAAATTAATTTTTTATGAGTGTGAACATACGTATATTCAGAGAAATTTTCTTCAAAAATGACCGTTAAATTTACGGTAATCGCGGGACGAATATTACGGCCTCATCATTTGTCAATGAGACAATTTTATGGTTTTTGCAACAAATTTTACCGTAAATTTTATTGAGTTCTCCATAAATTTTATCTC
>JZSA01004415.1:0-28459 GCA_000956155.1 Cotesia vestalis | reverse complement strand
AAAAAATTGCATTTTTAATTTATTAAAATTTCTACAAGTCTATTTTTTTAGTAATTTTTTTTTTGCTACAATTTATTTGTTAAAGAAAATTTTTAAAATTGTAAAATGACAGCTAAATTTAATGTCATACATTTGTTCCTTCTGATCGTATAAGGCATGATCATATTTTAAAAAACTAATTTTAATAGCTTTCTTTAGAAGCAATTATAAAAAAATTAAAAATGTCACAAAAAGTACGTTTACAATTTTACGACATCAATGGCGAATCAGTTCACGATCAAGTACTAAATTTATTTGATTATCTAAAAAGTTTGCTACCACAAGAAAATACCACCAATGAAAACGATTTTAATAATAGAAGAAACAATATTCAATTGTTTTTAGCGACTGAATTAACTGCGAAAAATCAAGAGAATCAAGTAACTTATAATCGTCACAGTAATTTTAATGTCAATCAATTATTTCCATTACCAATTGGATCATTTTTCTTTATAAATGACAGAAAATTACCGAAAGTTTATAGTTTACATATTATCGCTTATGAAAACAAGTATTTGCGTTACCACTCAAGTAATTATCTTGGTCATTTAGTGAATATACTATTACCTTTATTAAATTCTTTGAATAATGATAGCACGGATGATTTAATCGATGAGAGTGATTTTACGTTAGAAATTTATCTTAAAAATAAGTATAAAGCGGTCGATGCATATCTTCCTGTGGCTATGAGGTTGATTGAAACTTCAAACTTTATAAAATGTTTCGACCAAAGTAAATATATCATACGTTTAGTTTGATACTTGTATTTGTTTGGAAAATATTGTTTTTTTGCAAGTATATTCTGAGTCAGTTTTTCGCTTAAATTCATTAAAGATTCATTTTGAGTATTCATTAAAGTCAATCATTTATTTTTTAACTCTATTTAATCGGAGTTTCTAATCAAGTCATATATTTCAAGAAGAAAAAAAAAAGGTTTGTTAGAGTAAAAATATTAAAGAAATATCAGATATCACAAGTGTCAAATTTTCCATATTGATACTGCCATTCTAATACGTCCTATCCCATATTCAGAAAATTTTACAGCAGACGGTAAAAACAGTTCATTTTTAACTTTGATTAAATAGGATTGAACGGATGAAAATATTTATTTAAAAATAGTTATTAAGCATGTTGTTAAATTGATCAGATGCCAGTAAATTATAATTATGGTGGTTCAGGTTTATACACTGAAAAAAAAATTAACTTGAATCAAGAAAAAATTTTTTGAGGCAAGAAAATAATTTTGAAGAGTTTCACTGTCTTGAATCAAGACAAAAAATTCTTGAATTAAATAAAATTTCGTAGTTAAAGAATTTTTTTGCTCAAATCAAGAAGATAAAATTCTTCAAAATTATTTACTGATTCAAGTAAATTTTTTTTTCTGTGTATAGATTAATATTATATTATTTTTATGTTCATTTTATTTTTCAATTCCAATTTTATTTCCCAATAGTTATTAAACTATTTGATCTTTAAATTTTTAAGATGACGTATAATATTGTTGTGATTCTATTTTTAAAAAAAAGTCAATATGTCAAATTTTGTGGCATAAAAAATAACTTGACTGAAGAGAAAAAATTTTGATCCACGAATACCATTTCGAAGAAAATAAGTTTCCTACACCCAGAAGAAAAATTCTTGAATCAAGAAATTATTCTTGATTCAGGTAAATTTTTCTTGTTTTAAGAATTTTTTTTTTGACTCAAGAAAATCATTTTCTTCCAAATGTTATAATTAGTTCAAGATTTTTTTCTTGAATGAAGTTAACTTCTTTATCAGTTCAGTATCGATGTATAAAAAGCTTTATTCAATTTACGTAGTTGATTTTTCTATGCATTCCTCAAAGTCGCATTAGAAAAAGAGAGATAGAGATAACTTTTGAAAGTTTTTTAATTAATTATTACTATCACAGGCTCTGTATCTTTACTTTTAATTACGCAAAGAAGTTAATATTTTTTATTTTTTGTCACCTAAATTTTTATTAAAATTTGAGCGTCACTTTTTGTAAAATAAAATAAAAACTTTAATTTCTCATAAGACAATGTTTA
Source organism: Cotesia vestalis (assembly GCA_000956155.1). Lineage (NCBI taxonomy): Eukaryota > Metazoa > Arthropoda > Insecta > Hymenoptera > Braconidae > Cotesia > Cotesia vestalis. The sequence continues at coordinate 26,372 of JZSA01004415.1, read as the reverse complement.
ACTTCAAAGCTTGAAAGCTCAATATTTTTGACTAGTTTTTTTGAGCTTTTGAAAAATTTAGTGAGCTTAGTATCCTGCTATACTTTACTAACATGTCAAATTTAATGAAAATCTAAACTCGGTAAATCTCTTAATATTAATCTATATAAATAAAAATAAAATGCCGCATGTATGTCCACGCTTCACTTGAGAACGGCTAGACTGATTGAGCTAAATTTTTTTTTTGTTGTTTTCAGAATTTTTAGGTTTCTATGTAAAAAAATTTAAAAAAAATCCTTCCTCAAAGGGGATTGCGGGGGCGTTAACAATGAATAATTCCCGTTTGTAAACTTTAGCTCCTATAGCTCCCAAATTTGGTAGAAATCTTCCGTAAGAGATATATAAATAATCTATGAACGAATTTTACGATAACTCGCTCCATAGGGGGGTTACGGGGGTGGATATTAACAATGAAAATTTTTCACTTTCAAATTGTAGATCTTACAGACGGCAAATTTAAGTGGAGTTTTCTATATGTGATGCGGAAATGATCTAAGAGCGAATTTTACAACAATCCACCCCCCAATAAGGTGTTAGAATATTAAATTTCCATTTCCACACTGTAACTTTTACTACAGACTTGAAATTTGGTAGGAATCTTTTATTGGACGATGAATAATGCAAAATTTATTACTTATGATTTTATTAATTTTAGTTATTGCTCTAGATTAATTATTATTGTATTGAACTTATTGTTCGAACTTAAAAATTAATTAATCATTATAATAAAATAAAAAATTATAACAAAAACTTTAGTCATTATGACTGAGGCTCAGTGAAGCGGACCGGGTCGCTAGTTGAGAATAAGATTATTAATTTTTTAAAACTAATTTATTTTACTATAGTTGAAACAAAATTTATTAAAAATGAGTCAACTAAACAATAGAAATTCATATCCAACAATCCCGGCACTAGTGGAGAACAGAGTTGATTCCCTAGAGCATTCGCCAAGCAATTATGCTGGATTGTCATTGAATACGATTCATTTCAGCGACAAAAGAATTAGAAATAAAATGATAGAGCTGAATGATTTCATAATCACATTATCTAATTACATTCATAAAGTATGTGACGTACTACAAAATAATTATGAAAAATATATAAAAGATATAAAACTTGAAAATATCTCTACAGGATTTTATAAAGAATTTTATAAAGAACACAACACAGTTATTACTACGTATAAGAAATTAATAAATGATCTAAAAAGTTTTTCATCGAATTTACAGAATGACTTTACGAAAGTTTTGGAATGGGTGATGAACCTTGATCAATTAGAACAGAAGTGTATTGAAATTAAAAAAGAATGCGATGGACTTGAAAGAAATCGGCATATGTATCAAGACAATGACTTTGAACTCGACAGTGATCGTGCAAAAAGTCGTCAGAATTATTTGAAAAAGCGTTTTAACTTAATATCACAAAAAAATATGATCGCTCAACAGTACAACAAACAGTTTGTTGATTTTAACCAATTTATGGTCAAAATAAGTATTTTGATATCTCATATCACTGAGGGACGAATAATTTACACGCCGATAATTAACAGTCAGAAAGATTATACAATATCTTTAAAAGACTTCGTAGATGAATTTGGTAAGTTGGTTAGTATGACAGACGCTTCGATGAAGAAGAAAGGTGAAGTTATTGCTAAGTTAATCAATGAATCCATTAAAAACCTTGATAAAGCGACGGAAACATTTGATGTGAGTGCAATTATGGAACTGAAACAAATTAGGCTTAACTAAACAGATTAAATAATTTTTTTTTATGCATTTTCACACAAAATTTGAACAAAAGCCTAAATCCACGGGGGGTATATCGAATTTTTTTATTGATTTTTTAAAAAGATATTTGAAACTAAGGCAGTTGCAGCGTTCAGAAAAAATCGAGTTAATTTTTTCAATCAAAGAGATTGATTTTTCAGGATATTTGAAAAAAAAAATTTTTTTTTTTTAATTTTTGCAATAAGGATTGCGGGGGTGGGTGTTAGAATGTTAAATTTCCATTTCCACACTGTAACTTTTACTACAGACTTGAAATTTGGTAGGAATCTTTTATTTGACGATGAATAATGCAAAATTTATTATTTATGATTTTATTAATTTTAGTTATTGCTCTAGATTAATTATTATTGTATTGAACTTATTGTTCGAACTTAAAAATTAATTAATCATTATAATAAAATAAAAAATTATAACAAAAACTTTAGTCATTATGACTGAGGCTCAGTGAAGCGGACCGGGTCGCTAGTTGAGAATAAGATTATTAATTTTTTAAAACTAATTTATTTTACTATAGTTGAAACAAAATTTATTAAAAATGAGTCAACTAAACAATAGAAATTCATATCCAACAATCCCGGCACTAGTGGAGAACAGAGTTGATTCCCTAGAGCATTCGCCAAGCAATTATGCTGGATTGTCATTGAATACGATTCATTTCAGCGACAAAAGAATTAGAAATAAAATGATAGAGCTGAATGATTTCATAATCACATTATCTAATTACATTCATAAAGTATGTGACGTACTACAAAATAATTATGAAAAATATATAAAAGATATAAAACTTGAAAATATCTCTACAGGATTTTATAAAGAATTTTATAAAGAACACAACACAGTTATTACTACGTATAAGAAATTAATAAATGATCTAAAAAGTTTTTCATCGAATTTACAGAATGACTTTACGAAAGTTTTGGAATGGGTGATGAACCTTGATCAATTAGAACAGAAGTGTATTGAAATTAAAAAAGAATGCGATGGACTTGAAAGAAATCGGCATATGTATCAAGACAATGACTTTGAACTCGACAGTGATCGTGCAAAAAGTCGTCAGAATTATTTGAAAAAGCGTTTTAACTTAAAATCACAAAAAAATATGACCGCTCAACAGTACAACAAACAGTTTGTTGATTTTAACCAATTTATGGTCAAAATAAGTATTTTGATATCTCATATCACTGAGGGACGAATAATTTACACGCCGATAATTAACAGTCAGAAAGATTATACAATATCTTTAAAAGACTTCGTAGATGAATTTGGTAAGTTGGTTAGTATGACAGACGCTTCGATGAAGAAGAAAGGTGAAGTTATTGCTAAGTTAATCAATGAATCCATTAAAAACCTTGATAAAGCGACGGAAACATTTGATGTGAGTGCAATTATGGAACTGAAACAAATTAGGCTTAACTAAACAGATTAAATAATTTTTTTTTATGCATTTTCACACAAAATTTGAACAAAAGCCTAAATCCACGGGGGGTATATCGAATTTTTTTATTGATTTTTTAAAAAGATATTTGAAACTAAGGCAGTTGCAGCGTTCAGAAAAAATCGAGTTAATTTTTTCAATCAAAGAGATTGATTTTTCAGGATATTTGAAAAAAAAAATTTTTTTTTTTTAATTTTTGAAAAAAAAATTGAAATTTTTTTTTTTTCAAATTTCTTGAAAAATTAATTTCTTTGATTAGAAAAATAAAGATTTTTGAGAAAAAAGATTTTTTTTTCATTGAAAAAATGAATAAAAATTGAAAAATTGCTCATAATGGTGATTTTTGCAAAAACAAAGAATTTGAAGCTCGGGGCACTACGAAAAAAAAAATCGCAGCGCTTTGAATTTTTTAGGGATTTTAGGGAACACTTGGAGGTTGGAAAATTACCGACGATATCCTTTGTTCATCCATTTTATCCAAAGTTATTCCAAGTTATCCAAAAATCCTTAATTATGCAAATTTTTGTCGTTTTTTCAGTTAAAGTTTTCAATTCAAAAATAATTTTTTTGACAAAAGCTATTCACTGTATCTTATAGAAAATATCGTGTAGTTTTTAAAACCGTCCTTCGATTTCCAATACGATCATTATTGCCAGAGTTATTGATTGTCATAGTGAAAAAGTACTTTTTTGCTTTGACTGACGATAACTCTGCGGTAAATCATCGTACAGGCTTTGAGATTACGTCAAATTGAAGGGCATTAAATTTTCTGAAAAAGCTTTTCAGGGAAATGATAAGAAAAAATTTTTTGAAGCCCGTAGACTTTTTTTGAGATGAGAAAAAATTTAGAAATTTATTTTTTGTAGTTTTCTTAGGGTTTCACGAGACTTAAACATGATAAGAAATTTTTCATGGTCATATCTGAAAACTAGACACTTGGAGCTACAATTTGCTTTTTTTTTTTTTTGCTGTGGGACTTGTTTTAAGACGAGAAAAAATTTAGAAAATTTTTTTTTTGTGGTTTTCTTAAGATTTCTCTCGACTCGAAAATGGTAAAAATTTTTTATGGTCATATCTGAAAACTAGACACTTGGTGCTACAATTTTCTTTTTTTTTTTTGCTCATTGAAAATCACCAAAAAATTTTGAATTTTTTTTATTTCCCTTAATTTTTGTGACTAGTGTAATTTCTTTGTCAAGAAGTTAAAAATGAATAATAAATTTATATTTATAATTTATTTATTAGTAATGAATAAACAATAAACAACAATAATAATTAAAAATCTTCTACTAATAGAATAACAAAATGAATTGTTTAATCTACTTATATCACGACGATAAACTTCGTTCGGAATACAGTCCGAATCAGTACAAAAAAATAATATCAAAACGAAACGATATAATTTGGGCATTATGTCGTACTTATTTTGAACACGTATTTAAATATGATAAGACAAATAGAAAAACGATAACAATAACCGAGCCTGTGGCATCCTCGACCAACAATAAAACATCAAAATTTTCAGAAAAAAAGTTGATGCACCAAGTAACATTGGTTCTGTTTTGTGGAAATAGCCAGCAAATGTCGGATGAGTATTTGGACATACAAGATATGCATCATTACACGCATTACATGAAATACAAAGAGAGTTTATCATTCGAGGTACTAAATGATAGGCTTAAAAGCTTATCAGTAACATATGAATCGTCTGGTTTAACACGTGCAAGTGTCGTTGTTCTTGATCTTGACGATACCTTGATAGACGATTCAATCAGACCTCGTTCACGGCGACTGATCGACCAGTTAAATGAATTCAAACGTATATTTAATTACGTTGTGTTATGGTCTCACGGTACATCCGAGCACGTGCGCGATTCTTTAAGAACCGTGAAAATACCGGAAAACTTTTTTGATGTAACTATCACAAGACCGACCTTGCAATCGTGTGGTTCGAATAAAGGCATTGGAATTGTAATGGCCGAATTATATATGAGATATCAAGTACGTGAACTTACGTTTTCATGCATTGTTGACGATTTGCCAAGCAATTTTACTGATGATTACATGCTTTACGTTAATGTCCCAGGGAAGAGTAAAGTTGAAGACTTGACAGAGTTTTATACGTGGGCATTGAAGGAAATTACACAAATTAAAGATTATTGTGAATCTCATGATGGTATTTCGTATATTAGTGTATTAAATTGGTAAAAATAAAAAAATAAATTATTTATTAATTAGTTTGAAGTAATATCTGATCCAATTGCGCCAAAGGCATCGCATTGGTTTGAATATTTTTAATGTTGATAAGTACTGGAAATTATTGATTAATTATTTTAGATAAATTAAATTTTTTGTAACGTAGCTAATATTTTTCTTATTAATTAACTAATCATTGCCAACATCTCCAAAATCTCCCCAAGAGAAAAAATCCCTGACAATAAATCCTAAATAGCCGGAATTTTTTAATAAAACAATAAACCACCAAATATTAATAATGAAATAATTAATTTATTTAAACAATTTTATCGTTTGTATCAATATATAAAATTGAGAACAGTTACAACACTAGATAATTCAAGGGTAATAGTGTTGCGCCCTTTTAACATGGTTTTTGTGTGTGTTTATTCGACATTAGACTAACACATACGCTTGTTACCGTGTTGTGCCCTTTTATCGTTGTGCTTTTTAATAATTTTTTTTTTTTTTATTTAAATTTTCGAAAACTATAACGAATTTGAAAGATAACTTGTCGGGGATTTTTTGTCTTGGGGAAATTTTGTCGGGGGATCAAGACGCCTGATACCATTTCTTCTTTCAGATTTAGTCAACAAAAAATGTTGACTAAATTTTTTTTTTCTAATTTAAGATAATTAAAATTTTTATGATTTTCTTCAAATTCATCAAAATTTAAAGATTAATTGGAAGTTTTTAATTTTTCTTAAAATTTTACAACTATTGTTTCAAAGTCTTGTTGAAATTATTTTGGATTTTGTCAAGCAAAAATAATCTTAAAACTGTCAAATATTCAAATACAAATTTAATAAAAGTATTACTTAAATCAAAGAGTAAGTAATTTTATCAACAAGTTTATGTTGAGCTATTGTCTTTAAAACACATGTTAATTTAGTCGATAATTTGTGATGACAATCAGTATCAACAATTCGTATTCTAACCAAGCGATCTAGATTCAAAGTGTCTAGCGCTTGTTCAAACGATGACATGATATCAATATCATCGCCTTCGCCGAGTTTAATGTAATACGTTTGTTTCATTTTTTTTCTATCTTCAGCAATTTCATTGCATAATACCAAATTCAATTCATCTTTATCTTTTGGATTAAATAATAGCCAATACTCTGAAAATCTTATCACTGTCACTGTCAATTTTTCTTGTAATTTCTCTATTGTATCGTAAATAATCATTTTAAGGTAACAAAATTTACTGATTGTTTGTTGTCTAAATATATAACTATTTTAACTAACAGCTAAATTATTTTTTTTCTTCACCTGCTTCAGGCGTTTTTTCATTACCAGATTTAGTTGTCTGAGATTTCGGTTTAGCTTGGACTTTACTTTTAAAAATATTGGGGAACATTAAAAGTAATGCAAAAAGTATAAAAACAGAAAGAAGAATAATTCTGATTATTTCTTCGTCGGAAGCAATTTTCTTTGCCATTTTTCTTAACTAAAATACGCGTACTATTTAGTTGTTTTGAATGTTGTATTTACTTTATGGTCAATTTTTTTGGTATTAATTTTTTTCGGCTGTGCGTATGGTCGCTTAGGATCAATTTTAGGTGAAGAAACTTCTTTTTCTTTGTTTTTAGTATCCAACTTATGACTAATTGGATTATTTTTCAAGTCAATTTTCTTTTCAGTGCCCAATTTATGACTAGTTTGATTATCTTTCAAATTAATTTTCTTTTCAGGTTCAGAGGTCAAATTTGCCTTTTTCTCATGTCTGATGTCCTCTTCTATCAAGCAGAATGACATGTAAATAGATACCGTAACCATAAACATTATAAACGAAAATACACATGCTATGAATCCTGAACAAGAAAAAAAGTTTTCTCCATAGTCTCTGGTAAGTTTTCTTATGTAATATTTATCGTGTGTCAGTTCCATTATTATGTATTGCTACTACTAATAAGTTTATTCAAATTTAGAATTTTCTAAGTATGTAATGGAAAGTAATAAGCACAGCAACAATTAGATAAGCTATAAATACCCCTAAAGAATTGAATATTGGCTTCAAAAACGGGCTTTCTTCACTTTGCGCTATTGAACTGACATAGTGCAGCTGTGTCCATGTTGGTGGAACACCTAATAAATTAACGTAATTGTACTCAGGATAGTCAAGCGCGTTAACATGTACTTTTAAATTATTATCATTAATTTCGCGATAAAATTCAAGTTTTTGGTAAGCCGGTATCAGTATATCCATCCATACTTTCATCCAAAAATATTTGCACGCTTCTTCATTAGTCACTTGGATCGAGCGTGTTTTAAAATCATCATTTGCGTGGATTTTAACTCTGTTGAGAAATATTGGATCTGAAAGTACACTCATGAAATATTCGTGTGACAAACGCATTTTTTTAAAATTTTGTTTGTGATGATTTTAAACTATAATTTATTCACGGTACTAATAATATTAATTATTTAATAAAACATACATTTTTTTTTTTTTTAATCACTTCACTGATTAAAACTCATAATTTAAAGATAAGTCAGAAGAAATATTTTGCAGATAAAATGGCGGCCGATATTTAAAATGGTTGAAACGCATGCGCATGAGCTTAAAACCAATAAGCGGGAAATTTAAATTGAAAAAAAGAATTTTCCAATGTATTATTAATTTAAAAATTCATTTATACAAATAAAAGTATATTAAACATCCCAATTAACGGTATTGACTTCCAAAAATGGCTTGACAGTAATTCCCATATCATTATCATTTCTTAACATAATATTTTGTAAATTAATCATGCCCGTAGCAACAGTCGTAAAAATAGGCCCAGTTAACACGATTTGTTTGTCACCAAATGAATTGTTAGAATCAACGTAAGTTACCTCTTCACCTGGAGAATTACGTACGTGTAATTGCTGTGCGCGTATCATATGAGCAATATCAACGTTGTTATTAATTTTACGATTATTAACTAATTCCGGGTACTTCATAATAACTTTACCCTTTGATAGTATGTCCAACTCACCAACTGGTGGTTTTGTTTTTACACGTAATAATGGCAGCAATTTATTGCGCATCATAAAAAAGTTTAAATTTTTACTTTTACAAATCGCAGATAGATAAGCGTCTAAATATTTTTCCAATATACTCAAACGTTCGATATTTTTTTCTTCAATGTATTCTGAGAATATGGACAATTTTACGATATCTTCTAGTTCGAGTAAATCATTTATACCGTATTCTTTTTTTTGACAGATCAATATTAATTTGTTTATTAAATTTCTATCAAATGCTGCTTTGTCATTGTTGTATATTTTTTTAAGTATACCATCATTTGTACCAATTGATCGTACTATTTGTTGATACATATCATTAGAGTCGTATTCTTTATCAAAGACTCCAAAAACTTTATCCATTTTTATAATTATTTGTATAGTTAACCGTTTATAGTTTTTAAAATTCTAGTACTAATAAAAACTATTTATTAAAATAAATTAATTAAACTGATTAACTCAATAATTCTCTCTTGCATTCATTGTTTGGAGCTTATAATCTATAATTAGAATTGTTTGTTCGATTGGTGATATAACAAAAAATGTGGAAAACGGTTGACCTTGCAGGCCATTCTTGAACTTTTCCGCTATTTCAAACTCGAAGCGTTAAAAAATTTATTAGTTGATTTTTTAGTTTTTCAAACTCTAAAAATCTAAAATTTGTTTTAGATAAATTCTTTTTTTTAAAAGTTGTGTAACGGTGATATCTTTTTTAACACGAAAAGTTTTTATTGAATTTAATGTCAATTGGTCAAAGAGTTTGAAAGTAATCTCAAGAAAACATATAAATTTTTTTTTAATTTTAAATATTCTTGAAATATTTCGACCCATTGACTTCAAACTCTCATTAAATCTACACGGCGAAAAAAAAAATAGGAATTTTTCCAATGGTAACATAGGAATTTTTTCTTTATATTATTAACATGATAGAAATATTTATGTGACATAGAAAAAATTCATTTATGACATGAAAAAAAATTTTTTTTTTCAATTGAAAAAAATAGAAATTGAAAAAACATTATTCTGAAATTTTCAGGATATTTGTAGAAAATGTCAAAGTTTCATATGAAAGAAAGAAAAAAGAATTTAAAAATGTTTATCATCGAGAAATTCGGAGTTTTTTCGGAAAATCTAAAAAATAACGATGAAGATAGGTTCGAATAATTTTTTTCTACTTTTTCTCGAAAAGAACATTTAATAAAAAAAATTTTGAAAAAAAAAACGTCCCGATAAGTCAATTTTTGAAAAAGTTATGGCAATTTAAGCCATATCATCCATAATCTGCTGGATTTTTAATTTTTTCGAAATGTAAAGCAAAATTTGAAAAATATTTCCTCGAATTTTTTTATCACAAACCGACTGTATATCACTGTTTTAATTTTAAATTATCTGAAATTGCTCGAATGAGAAAATTGTTATGTAAATTTGTAATTATTAAATTAAGTTACATAAATTTTAGTGATAAATGAATTTTTCCTATGTCACATGGATATTTCTATCATGTTAATGAAAAAAAACTTCCCATGTCAGCATTGGAAAAATTGCTATGTTAACATCGGAAAAATTTCTATGTCAATATAGAAATTTTTCCTATGCAAAAATAGGAAAAACCCCTGTTTTTTTTTACCGTGTACTGAAGAGAAGATAAATTTTTGAGCGCAAATCCAAAAAAAAATATTTAGTTGTGACAGTTGGCTATTAAAGAAAATTGTTAATATTCCAAAAAAAAAAAGTTTTTTTTTCGCAGCTTGAGATTCAAAATAACCCAAACAGCTACTTGTCGCCAACAATGAAATTTAAAAACCGATTGCAATTAAAAATAGCCTAATCTGACAACACTGCTACAATAAGCAAAAATTTATTGCATATGCGCAATAATATTTTCAAAGGAGGTAATATTTTTTCCGATCTTTGACCAACTTTAGCTATATATTATCTGAAGTAGATAAATTAATTGAGTTAATGAAGAAATATAAAAAACAACATAAAAGATATTTACAAGTCTTTTGAATTGATGAAATAAAGAAATAAAAATATTTTTTATAGTAAGTTATTTATAGTATTAAGAAGTTGCGTAGCATCATCAGTAAGTAATTTTCACGTTTTATAAGATCATCATCGCGTTCTTTGTGAGCATTAGTCAGCGACAATAAGTACAACCATACAATGTACTCGGGATAAGTTCTACTGAAATGTTTGTTCAATTTGTTTTTATTGACATTATTATCATTTGTTATCGTATTATCAAATTCATCTAGTGGAACATTAGCCAAGTACAATTGCGCTGGAAACAGTGCGTCTACAGACATCAAATATAATTTGCTAGTTCGTTCTTGGATTGGCGGCAAGTTTATATTGTTATTTAAAACTAATTTGTAAGCATCGGGACCAAGAATGCATGTCAACCGATACATACTTTGAACATGATAATGTTTGAATATGCTCATATGATACGTGTAAACGGCAGCACAAACAGTTACGTAAACAATATTTGTCATTGAAAACATTATGGTCATAATATAGGGCAAATCATCGACATCGAAAGGTATCAAGTTGATAATATTTTCAAAATTACTGTAATTACCGTCAAATTCTAAGAACGATATCAACAATTCTAACTTTTTTATAACTGTATCTGATATATATGACGGATTGTAAGTCGGATGAGGGCATAACGACAACACGTCATAACTTACGTCACAATTTAACTCACTGACTTCATCGCACTTGATGATATTTATTATATTTCCGTTGCAAAATGGGAATATTGCTATAAATTGCTTGTATATCAACGGACAGGCTATTGTGCTTAACTGCATCAATGGCATATTATTTTGAAAGTTATTGTACGACGCCAATATCGACTTTACTGTCATGCGATTCAGGTTTTTGCATATTTCGATATCTGAAGGTAATGAGGAGTTCAAAAGCGATGACAATGGGTTGTATGATATGTCGATCTCCAAATCAATCAATTCATGGTTTAATGCTGCCAGCATTACACTGTCTAGTTTCTTCAATGATAACTCTTTTTCACTTTTAAATGTGTAACTTATCAAAAGTATGTGTTGTATTTGTGTCCTTAGTTCAGCAGGGATATTACTCATCTCAAATTTTTCTGCAGCATTTTCAAAACCATTTTCGTCATACAATTGATTGTGATTCAAAGCACTTAGTGCACTGTCGATCGCAGTTTTAATATCCTGAATTTTGAGAACTTGCAATTCCATCAACGATTCAATGATTTTACTCACTTTTGGATCATTTAATTCAGCGTTAATGATTCTCAAATCATTGACAATAATCATTTGGGTTTTGTAACCATGATTATTGTGGCTTGATTGCCACAGTTCGTTGCTTGGTAATTTCAATAACAAACACAATAAATTCGTGAAGTTATCGTAGTGAACAGGTGGTCCAACGTAAATATCAATTGAATCGATCTTTTTTTCACAGCGATACGATTTGTGAATTGCGTGATTAGCGTCCAACAGTGTCGGATTCTTCAACAACATTTTTAAAGGACTTATAGGCAAACTGTTTTCTAAACTCTTTTCAGCTGAAAATTTAGTCTTGCTTATGTTAACTGTAAAGGTGTTTATCGGTATTGTTAGCAATGCTATAATCAAAGAATTTACAACATGTAAATTTGTCATCGACGTTATCTTTAGTTCACGTAATTCATTATCACCAAAATTTTCTAGAATGAGCGCGTCAATTTCTTTGAAAAATTCATCGTCGGTAACAGATTTTATATTTTCAACGTGTATAAATAATTTGTACAGACTTATATTGTCAAACTTCGAAGTTGTTAGAAACATCATGTCATCATTTGTCAACCATGGAGTATCATAGTTTGCTAATACTACGATAGAATCGTACAATTGATTGTTATTTTCAAGTGAACTATCCTTTAATAACCTTAACAAGTGTTTCATTTTTACGATATAAGCTTCTTTTATTAAAGAGTATAGTTTTTGCGTAATAGTTACTAATAAAAGTATCAAACAATAAATAATAGTTTAAAAAACTAAAAAACACACTTTTTATAGAAAACCGAACTAAAAAAATAGAAAATAAGTTTTAATAAATTTAAATTAAGAATCGTGTTAAAAATTTCAATAAATATAAATTAATAATAGCGTAAATAAAGAAAAAATCTATTTTATTTTAAAAAAAGCGTAGGGTGCATGGGTCAATAGATATAAATATTATATTGACAGACATGAATAGAGTGAATATCATTTTTGCAATATCTTAAAAAGCACCCCACGCTTTTTTTTTAAATAAAATAAATTTTTTTTTTATTTACACTATTATTAATTTATATTTATTGAAATTTTTAACACTATTCTTAATTTAAATTTATTAAAACTTATTTTCTATTTTTTTAGTTCGGTTATCTATAAAAAGGGTGTTTTTTAGTTTTTTAAACTTTTATTTATTTTCTACTTTTTAGCTTTGTTTATTTATAAAAAATTTTTTTTTTTTAGTTTTTTAAAACTATTATATGCTTTGTTGAATTAAAAATTCTCTTTGGTGCTCGAAAATTTGTTAATATTAGATAAATCGGCTAAAGATAATGGTTGGAAATTAAAATTTCTGCCTTATCGACCATAGATGAAAATGATATAAATGAACAAAAATCTTATTTTGCAAATTAAAAAATGGAATAATTTTATCAAACTAGTGTATTGTCATCGGTCCTCGATAAATCTACAAAGTTTGAACGAAATTTGGCCATTTAAAGTGGGTCAAAATCGCGCCCAAAGGAGTCGGTTACAAACATACATACAAGTGAAGCTAATAAAAAGCGTGTAAAAAGGTTTTATTATTTTAAATGGATTCTTTTCTTACATCATAAAATTTTGAAAATTATCAAATCCAATTGAAGTATTTGATATTTTTAAGTAAAAAAATTTTTTATTTTTTATTACGTTTTATTAGAACTGTAAACTTTATACTTTAATTAAAAGTTGATGATTTTATTTCAAATTATTGACGTAAAAAAAATTTTACAAAAATAAACTATATTTATTAGAACAATAAAAAGATGGCTAGAAGTAGATCACGATCACGTTCACGTTCACGATCACGCTCCAGGAGCAAATCAAGAAGAGGCTCGCGAGCAGGAAGTCGTTCTAGAAGTCGTTCAAATAAAAGGTCTGTAAGCCGTGGACCTAAATCCGTAAAACGTGTTGGACGCAGAGTAAATCGCAGAAAATCCCGTGGAGCTCGATCAACCTCACGTTAACTATTTAAATAAAAATGCCTACAATAAGATAAAAAAAATTAAAGAATGGATATTTATATTAAATTTATCATACAGTTATTAATTAGAAAGAAAGAAAATTCGTGAATAATTACAATTGAAATATAAAATGATATGTGCTAATAAATTTATCAAAGACGAATGCTTACGCGATGATGGCCGACCATTTACTGTGTTAACAGACTACTTTAACAATCGTATTCACTGCAATAAAAAAAACAATAATGATTCAACATCTGATGATCTCAATAATTACAATGCTTGTACAGCCCGTCCGCCTATCTGGATTTTTCTAACGTACAATAAAAATGATTACACTGTTTTGCGTTATGCATGCAAATTGAATACCAAATATTACAGTGACGACCCAGACACTTTAGACCCAAACAGAAGTCGAAGATACATACATTTCAATCCTCCATATCCAATTGATGGCAATATCATCTATTCCGTAGCTCCTATTGGTCTATGGGTTCAGTTTATCGACACAAACTTTTATTATCCGTTGAATAATTTAAGTGTGTACGCACCTCGAATTAGGGGTGTTAAATATCAGATATTGACACCAACTTACGGTTATAACAGCAATTGTACAAATATTGTTTATGATGTTAACAGTGATTATTCTGATGTTGATCATTTCAAAGTATTGCTCAGTAACTTAATTTGGTGTAATGTTAAGATAAATTATACAATATGGGAAAAATGCAGTACTTTTATCACAAATTATCAAAAATACCGCCCACTAAATGTTATTAACAAATGTTATTCATGTAAATTATAAGATTGATGAAAGATTTGATGATTAATTGAAAAAAAAAAAAACATTTTTTTTTTCTTAACTGATGCATTACAGGTTAAAAGAATAACAGATAATATAATTGTAATGATTATCGATAGAATCGAAAAATTATTTATATTAATTATAGTTTTGCGTACACGGCGAAAAAAACCATGTGACCTAGAAAAAATTCATCTATGACATGAAAAAAATTTTTTTTTTTAATTGAAAAAAAAATAGAAATCAAAAAAATACCATTCTGAAATTTTCAGGATATTTGTAGAAAATGTCAAAGTTTAATATGAAAGAAAGAAAAAAGAAATTAAAAATGTTTATCATCGAGGAATTCGGAGTTTTTTCGGAAAATCTAAAAAATAACGATGAAGATAGGTTCGAATAATTTTTTTCTACTTTTTCTCGAAAAGAACATTTAATAAAAAAAATTTTGAAAAAAAAAACGTCCCGATAAGTCAATTTTTGAAAAAGTTATGGCAATTTAAGCCATATCATCCATAATCTGCTGGATTTTTAATTTTTTCGAAATGTAAAGCAAAATTTGAAAAATATTTCCTCGAATTTTTTTATCACAAACCAACTGTATATCACTGTTTTACTTTTAAATTATCTGAAATTGCTCGAATGAGAAAATTGTTATGTAAATTTGTAATTATTAAATTAAGTTACATAAATTTTAGTGATAAATGAATTTTTCCTATGTCACATGGATATTTCTATCATGTTAATGAAAAAAAACTTCCCATGTCAGCATTGGAAAAATTGCTATGTTAACATCGGAAAAATTTCTATGTCAATATAGAAATTTTTCCTATGCAAAAATAGGAAAAACCCCTGTTTTTTTTTACCGTGTACTGAAGAGAAGATAAATTTTTGAGCGCAAATCCAAAAAAAAATATTTAGTTGTGACAGTTGGCTATTAAAGAAAATTGTTAATATTCCAAAAAAAAAAAGTTTTTTTTTCGCAGCTTGAGATTCAAAATAACCCAAACAGCTACTTGTCGCCAACAATGAAATTTAAAAACCGATTGCAATTAAAAATAGCCTAATCTGACAACACTGCTACAATAAGCAAAAATTTATTGCATATGCGCAATAATATTTTCAAAGGAGGTAATATTTTTTCCGATCTTTGACCAACTTTAGCTATATATTATCTGAAGTAGATAAATTAATTGAGTTAATGAAGAAATATAAAAAACAACATAAAAGATATTTACAAGTCTTTTGAATTGATGAAATAAAGAAATAAAAATATTTTTTATAGTAAGTTATTTATAGTATTAAGAAATATATTCTGATTGGTTTGAAACTAATAACGATTTTACAGAGTTATGGCATATCAAGAAAGTGTAGACGAACTTTTATCAGATGCATTGTCATTCAATAATGAAATAAAAACATGCAACACTATTCACAATTTGCAATGTAATGATGAATTTATACGATTGAGCGGTCACTTTATTCCTACGATTTATGGAGTTAAGACGATCACGATACCTCAGATTATAAACACTGCGATAGAGCCGGAAAATTCATCAGAAAAAGCTAAATATTTAATGAAAAACATATCGGCTATAAAAAATAGCTATCTGGATAAAATGAAAACTGTTTTAAGCAAAATTTATCCGATGATTGTGGTAAATCTCAATAGATATAATACTATGCGAAAAATTTATGATTTTGAAATACAACAGATCGACCCGAAACCTCTAATGCAGCAGTCTATTTTTGCTGAAATATTTAATATTGCTTTTCAACACATTGGACATGATATTAAAGATCCGAAAGATTTGTATCGATTGTTGACATTCCTCTCCGAGCCACTTGATTGGGTTGATTATTACAATATTATAAAGAAGTATTGTCATATAAACTTCATGATCTATAAAATTAATTTGCCTACTGCCAAATTATTTGTTCATAATGCGGACATTCTTTTAACACCGCTAGTTCTTCTGAGGTATACCAATAGCAAAGTTATCGATCTTGTTGATGTTTATGAGCATGGACATAACTTGTTTAAAGGGTCCAAAAATTTAATTCTTGAATAATTTTTCCACACTAATAGAATGAAATCTATTTTTACACGTATAGTCTAGAAAGAAATGATAATTCAATAAATTTTGCCAATTATTAGTCATATTCAGTTGAATAATTTATGATATCAATTATGACACTCAAAAATTAGATTTTAAGATATATTTGTTTAGAAATAATTGAAATTTCAAAAAAAAATTTTTTTTTATCATTATTTTAGTACAGCTGTGATCAATAATTTTCATTTAGGAAAAAAAATTATCTGCAATTAACATTTCTTCAATATTAATAATTCTGAGTTCAAAATTTCAAGAGGGGGTATATATATATATATATATATATATATATATATATATATATACCCTCTCGCATTAAAGAATAATATTCCACTATAATAATAAGAAAAATGTATAAAAATATTAAAAGCGTAAATTCTCAAGGAATAAATTTTCGGTAAACTTTTATTTTTTTCAAAAATCGAAAAAAGTAATTCAAGTTCTACCATGTTGATTCTACCTAAGAATTTTCGCTAAATAAGGTACCCGCGGGTAATAAGGCTTATTGGGTAATAAAGCCTACACAGAAAAAAAATTAACTTGATTCAAGAGAAAAATTCTTGAACCAAGAATATAATTTTAAAGAGGGTAATTGTCTTGAATCGAGACGAAAAATTCTTGAATTAAGTAAAATTTCCTTAAATCAAGAAAAATTTTCTTAAATCAAGAATTTTTTTATTCAAATCAAGAATATTGAGCTCGTCAAAAATACATACTTGATTCAAGAACATTTTTTTTTTTGTGTAGGTGATAGAAATGCTATTTAAAATAACCGCTTCCGCTAAAGACTTCTATAGTACACAGAAAGAAAAAAAGTCTTGAGTCAAGCGTAAATTTTCTTAAATCAAGAAAATCTTAAGGAAGACTGAAAATTTCTTGAATGAAGTTAAAATTTCTTGAACGAAGTTAAATTTTTTTAAGCTAAGAAAATTTCTTCTTGCTCCAAAATAACTTCGGTCTTCCTTATAAGTTTCTTTGTCCAAGAAATTTTTTTTTTTCTGTGTAGAAGCGTCTAGCATAGAAATGTCACTACAAGTTTATAGAGTCCCGATAAAACGTTCCTTGTCTTCTATATTTCATCATCCGTCATATGCTAAAGTAGCGCAGAAGAATTCCTAAAAAACGGTTTGAGTAAATGGTAAACATTTTTTTTAATTTTATATTTAATAATTTAAAATCATTGTTCTAATTTTTATCAACATCTTAAAAAGTATTGTTGCTCAATTTAAGTGATGATTGATCTCTAATACCAATTTTATCAAGTATAGTATAACTATTTTCAGTATGTATAACCCGCAGACCTTATTACCCTACCCCGTAGTAAAATAAGGCCTATTCGCCAGGTTTTTGAAAAAATTTAATTTTGTGTTTGTTTATGGTCAAAATTACCGTGACTTCATTATATTTTATGGCTAATGTATTAATTTAAAAATTAATGATACATTGCAATAATTAAATGCAATATTTTCGATTTTTTTCAAAATCTCTCTTAGCTAGGCCGTATTACCCGTCGTTACCTTATTTACAAGTGCGCACACTAATTATTGATTTTCTTGAACGAAATTTTTATTTTATTTTATTGATATATATATTTTTTTTTGAAAAATACAAAAAAATGCACAATTAAAAATAAACCAAAATTTGAAAATATTAATTTTTCACCTAGTTACGACCAAAAATGGGGTTGACCCCACTTGTAAATAATTACAGAATTTTCTTGAGCATGTTACTAAAAAAATATAAATTATCCTTTAAAAAGTATTGATTTTTTTTTATGCGCAATCAAATATTTTACAGTCTTACAATCCATTTAAATTTTAAACTATATCTAGATTATTTAAAAAAAAATTTTTCATTATTAAATGTAATTTCGAATGATCAGTAGTGTCAATTGCTAGTTTCGATTAAACACATAAAATATTAAAATGTTCAAACACTCGGAGAATTTTTAATCTTTTGTAGCAGAGGGACAAGGATGGAATTGATCAAGCATTGAATAGCTGTAGTACGAGCTTTGTTTAAACAACTCAATGCTGTGTTTGTGTTCTTGTTTACCGGTCAGTACAAGTGGAGTTGCGGAGGTAGCATTACCTCGTAACAAATATAATTTTGATGGATCTTGATGATTACAATATTCAAAGCGATATAGATCGGCATTTAATATAATCCTGGGAGTTAATAACTCAGCAGTATTCACTGCGTCAGGGTTTGTTTTACTATCAACAGTATTATAGCTCATTGGTAAGTAGACGAGCATAATTTGATAGAATACCGGCAGCTTGTCAACTGGGAACTCGGAAAAGTCAATAATCTTTCTATCAATTTTATTATTTACATCCTTTCTGAAGTGTTTAACGGTAACCCAACAGTTCTTCCATCGTTTTTGCAAGTACGATACAATATTTTGGTTGCAAAACACGTGATAATTATAAGACGCTTGAGGTAGTGCTTGATTATATATAGTACCATCAGATATTAAACTTAACAATGCTGATTCAACGCTGTAAGCTATAGCCGGTGAATAGATTTCCGATTGTTTAATGTAGTCTTTAATTTCATTCATCATGTCTTCTTGCTTAAGATGACATGGTCTTTTTTCCGTATTTAGCTTTCCTTTATTCCAGTCGAATTCGTAAGGAAACGGTAAGAATGTTGAGCGTGATTCAGTTGCTACAAGTCCATGAAGTCTTGTTTCGCCGGTTGGTAACGCAAGAACAGCGTTCATTAATCCAATACCGAAAATTTGTCTCGCATGTTCTCGGCATACGATACCCATTTCACGGTTTATTGAGCATCTACCTAATTGCTCGAATACACAATTCGATTTTTCTTGATAAGCTAATTGAGTTGCAATTTTATCTAATGTGAACATTTTTTCTTGTTTTTTTTGGTATTCACGGTACAATAGTTATAGATTTTCTTTTTACTACTAATTAATCAAGTAAATTATTGAAAATTTTTCGTTATTTGTTTCTTTCTAATAAATAGTTCAAAATTTTTTTAATTTATAAAATTTTTGTTATCTAATATAATAGAAAAAAAAATAAAAATAAACTTCATAGCAAAACATTTCTTAAATAATTACATAAATTATTTTATCTTTAAACAATTTGCCTATAGAGCGCAATTGTAATAGTTATGTCAACTTAACTTCTTAAACATTTTGTTTTTGCTATATCAAATAAATAAATTGAAAGTTCCTCACTTGAAGAATCGTTTTAGCTTCAAACAAAATTATTTATGGTTTGTTAAAAGCCATATTTAATTATTTTTATTTTAATTTTCTTGTTCGTTTTCTGCAAAAATTAACACCAAAGTCGACGACCGCACAGAAGTTTAAACTTCGGCAGTAATGCTGCACGGCCCCTAAGGCTTGGAAAATTTTTAAGTGCACGACTCATAACGCTTATTGATTTTTTAAGAAAAAAATAAATTGTGTAAGTGATTAAAAAAAAATTATAATTAAGTTATTTAGATAAGAAAAATTCGTGTGTATTATAGTGAATTTTAATGAAAATTCAATTTTAAAAAAATTCCGTAAACTAGGCTACTGTGAAATACGGCATCAGTTTATGGAAAATATTTGAGAAAAACCCTTAAGCTTCTTACAGATAATCTTATAAATATTTTTAATCTTATGAAAATATATTTTATTAGGGTCTCGCCAGCTGCAAATGTAAATTTTATTATATTGCACCAAAATTACAATAAACTAAAATTTTCCAAAATGTTCTTACAGCAGACGAGACTTTATCAATTGCTTGGCATCACCAAGTAAATTTTAATCCGGTACAATTTATGGTGATGCGACACAACTGAAATTTTTCTAACAATATAACTTTATAACGTTGTAGAAAAATATAAAACCTAAATAATAACTACATTGATTGATTGATTTATTTATTTATTTATTTATGCTGGCCAAATGGCAAGTAAAAATACAAAATACAATAGATTACAATTAAAAAAAAAAATATTAATAACAACAATTTTACTGGTGTAATAAGCACTCTGATTACAATTTTATAATATAATTATAATTATGTTTTCGATTTTTCTTACAATCTTATGAACATTTATATACTCTATTTATACATCTAGATTGAATAAATAGTCAAACATTTTATTCTTGAAAACCTCAAGACTGCACGCATTTACAATATCAGACGGAAGTTCTTGCCACAATAGCAGTAATTACAAATGTACCTTCATAGGTAGTGGTTGCAAAGCTAGGGATTTTAAAATTTACATTGTTTCTCTTAGTAGCTAAACGATTTGACCGTCTAATATCCGTTTATGTGATAAAAGTGATAAGACACCCATACTGGGTATTAAAAAGAAATTCATATTTGAGTCTCTATGTTATCATTTTTCCTTCTGTAAAGATGAATATAATAATTATATAGGCAAGGCGAGAGCTAAACCCTTACAATTACCAAAGATTAATAAAAATATTTCTTACAAGAACTCGAAATATATAGCAATCAAATACTACAATATGTTACCTTCGAGTCTAAAACTATAAGATATAAAAAATAAGTTAAACAGAAAGAAATTAGAGATGTGGGTTGTAGAGATTGATGGATAAACGCATTTATCGTGTTCTGTTTTTGTTTTCATATATATTGATGCAATTATAAATAGATATGAATATTAATATCAATAAATAGTCTGTACCAGGCCTATGTACAGGTGTTTTGTAACACCTCTATAGGTGCATACTCAGTATGTATATACGTATTTGTATCCTGAATGAGTAAATATCCGCATCTTCTATGAACGATTCAATTAACTACATTGATTAACTATTACTAATAAATAATAATAACTATTATTAACTAAATCATTATATACGATATAATTATAAATGATAATAATTAAATAATAAAATCGTAATAATTATAATAGTGAAATAATGATCATAATTAAAAATTAAAAATTATAAATAATAATAATTAAATTAAATTACAAAGGAGTGGGTGGACGATATGACCCCCACATCACCTCCCTTTAGGAGGAGAAAAATTAGAAGAATTAGGAGAAGAATTCATCGAATTCTTAAACTAATAAAAAACACGCTTCACGCTATGAGGTGTGCAAAATTAATTCTTTATGAAGAAAGAATAAATTTTATTCTTCTAGAATAAATTTTATTCATAGAAAATTAAATTGTATTTTTGTTAATTTATATTAGATGCAACAGAGTTTAGAAAACTTAAACAATTTTTAAGAATTAATCAACGATGACATACATTTTTTGCTCAATATTCGTCGTGTCAATAATTTTCTTGTGTCTTATTCAATTAAAACGTATGAGCGCCATTGAAAAACTTAAAGATTCAAAAAAATTATTCACCACTTTAAATATTAATGATTTCAAAATACAAAACAGACACATAGATGATTGTAACTTAGAAAAGCAGTATTGTTACGATCACAGTGATTGCTTTAATCGCTGTCAAGTGTCTGATAAAGGTACATTTAAATGTATATCCGGTGTATGTAAGCTACAAGTTGATATGAAAAAATTAGATGACATGTCTAAGTGTAAATTAGAGGACGGTATGGCACCATTTTTAATTGGTGTTCCCGAGTTAGCAACTGTTGAAGCTATTTGTAAGCCAGTTGATCTCGGTATTGTTTACATAAATGAAGAAACAAACAAAGTTGAGAATAAAATGTGTTCTTATTATGATAAAAAGAATAATGTTAGAATTAGTGGTAAGGCTGATTATTTGCAAAAATGGCCTGATCCGAAACATTGTGATTGTGGATCAGGCAAATCACCTATAATTGTTCCTGCAACTGAAAATGTTCGTCAGTATGTAGAGTGCATCGATAATGATAATGCTCTTAAATGGGTTTATGATGAAACTAAATTAGCTTACCATATAGAGACAACTCCTGATGATATTCATGATATCGACGTGTAATTTATAAAGCGTAGTTCTAAAAACTACATACTAAAATATTTTGAATATTTTTGTATTGGATAAAAAATTGCAATTTATTAGAAGGAAGAGCCGTAGAAGTAACTTAATTTTTACAAATTTTTGAAGCTATGAAATAGTTAAAAAATTTATTAGAGAAGCTAATTGCATTATGTTTAAAACGCATTTAATAATTGAGTTATTATTTGAGATTTTAATTAAAGTTATTTGGAATGAAGAAATTTTGATTTTTCATTTCATATTTCCAAAAAGACTGAGTCAAGAGGATAGATTTTTGGCTCAAGGAAATTATTTTTTTTAAAATAATATTATTGGTCTAAGATTTTTGCTCTTTAATCAAAAGTTCACTTTTTTAACAGTGTACCTTCTGGAGACATGCAAAACTAAGGTACTGGCGGGTAATAAGGTCTAGCTAAGGGATATTTTGAAAAAAATCTAAAATATTGCATTTAATTATTGCAATGTATTATTAATTTTTTAATTAATACATTAGCCAAAAAATATAATGGAGTAATGGTAATTTTCACAATCAACAAACACAAAATTAAATTTTTTCAAAAACCTTGCAAATAGGCCTTATCTTACTACGGTCCACTGAGAAAACAGTTCATTTGAATGAATTAAGGCTCGTTAACTGTAAATAAATCTCTTATTTAAATATCACCAAAAATTATTTATTTGATACAAATAAATTGATTCATTTGAGACAAAGTTATAGTATATTTGAATGAAATCCAGATTTGTTCATAGTTAACAAATATTTCTTTAGTGCTAACAATCATATACTTCAACCATATCAGATTTGTTAACTATAAATAAATGGGATGTTTGAATATATTCAAAGCAATGGTTTTTAGTTTAAAGTTAAGAAAGTAGTAAAAGTAGACATATCGAACGTTTGGGGTAAAATGGGCACTTCTTTTGGAATTATTAATTACACTGAAATTAACAATGACAATAGAGTTAGCCGACATCTAAAAATTTTTAGAATTTTTTCTATTAAAAAAATTATTACAAAAAATTTTTTTTGAATTTCATTTGTAAAAAATTTGAAAAACTGTAAGCTAGATTTGTTGATATTTTACAAATCTTTATTTAAATGAAATAAATAAGTCGATTCAATTAACTAAACCAAAACGAAGTATAATTTGATTCAAAATAATATATATTTAAATGAAAGAAATTTGTTAACATTAAATATATATTTTTGATTTATTTCAAATAAATCTGCGCATTTGAGTTAAACAAACTGTTTTCTCAGTGTAGGGTAATAAGGCCAGCGGGTTATACATACTGGAAATAGTTACACTATACTTGATAAAATTGGTATTAGAGATCAATTATCACTTAAATTGAGCAACAATACTTTTTAAGATGTTGATAAAAATTAGAACAATGATTTTAAATTATTAAATATAAAATTATAAAAAATGATTCCCATTTACTCAAAACGTTTTTTAGGAATTCTTCTGCGCTACTTTAGCATATGACAGATGATGAAATATAGAAGACAAGGAACGTTGTATCGGGACTCTATAAACTTGTAGAGACATTTCTATGCTAGACGCTTCTACTAGAAAAGTCTTTAGCGTAAGCGGTTATTTTAAATAGCATTTCTATCACTTAGGCCTTATTACCCGCGGGTACCTTATATAAAGAGCTCGTATTGATAAATTTAATTAGTCCTCTCTGGACTTTGGCGGAGAGAAGAGCTCTCCGCCTTTTTTAGGAGAGAGAGAGAGAGTATATATATAATAATAAATAAATATACACACCCTTCACGAAAACATAATCAATGAATGACAATGAATATTCGTTTCTGATATTGCAACTGTTAGATTTATTTTTTGTTAATTTCGCAAGTAATTTCTCTACTAATAAATATTAAAACAAAAAATTTTTTCACTGCAATAAAAAATGAATAATTGCTTAAAATAAAAAATTTGAAATTTTTTCCAATTGAATCATAAATTTTGGGCTAGCGTAAAATTTAATAATTATTTATTTGCCAATATATCTGTCAATTGTACGGCTTTCTTTTGTCGTAATTAATTCATGCAAGAAGATATGTTTCGAGCGTTTGGTTTTAATGTCTTCCAGTAATTTGTGCTCATAATCCGGATTACCACTAGTCGACAAATATTGACAGTAATGCATAATAGCGTGTTCAACAGTAACATAACACAGTAACAATTTTTCTTGAACAATACTCGATAAATAAACAGAATCTTCACTTAATTCACGATGAGTTTTGTCATCTGATAATTTCAACATTTTTGTCGGGGAAAAACGTGAATCCTTGTTTTTATCTTCATCATAGTCTTCTAGATAACTCGAGGTCGAAATGTCGCTGCTGACTATTTTCAAATTACCTTTGTGATGAAAAATTCGACGCATTAAAGACCGCGATAAAACGTGCAACAATTGGCTGGCATCATCTTCAACTAAAATAATTGGCTCGATTAATGGTATGTCAACGACACTGAATTTGATGCGGTTTGTTATCAAATCGGCGTCACAAATCATGGAATGTAGAATAGTCATATATAAATTCTTTATGAATTGCTCATAACCCAGATTATAAGAGTACGGTGATTTTTCTATTTCTTCAATGATACTTGAGGTCAGACTGTTGTTAATGTCACTCGCTATCTTGTCTTTTAGAGTCGCTGACGCATAATTTACAACCGGTGTATTATCAAACATTATTTCTTCAATAATTATTCAAATAATGACTAATTTCATTTGCATTAATATGTATCATACTAATTATACGTAAATTTTATTTGATAATTTTTTTTTTTTTTAAGGAAGTATGAGCGCTAGACGGGGTGGGGATAGGTATCAACTCTCTAAATTTATCACTAATATATTTACTTTCATCCGTAAGTTTTTTAAAAATATTCACCTACAGTTTTACGAGAAAAATACAGAAATGTATCAATGTTTGGAAGTTACCCCATAAGACCAATGTTAAATTGCTCAACTTTAAAGTTAATTATTTATTTAAATAATCAAACAATCTCGTTCGAATTTTCGAAATTTATTTAGACATATTTGAACTTCATATTAAAAAAAAATCAAGCCTTTTATCAAAAGTTGCCTTGGTGCTCGTACTTCCTTAAGTTATACTTCTTTTGGTGCGTTTGGATGAGAGTGAAATTTGTGAGCTGCGCGCGTATGATGTCCCAAAAAAGCGACTTGATGAAGTTGGCCATCAAATATAATTAAAAATATAGATTTCTTTTACTGACTAAGTTAACTTATATACAAGCTAGTTGCAAAGTATCCAACGAATCGTTATTTTTCAAATTCGATAGAAATACCATTTAATACAAAATATATTATTCATATTAATAATCAATTCTAAAAAATGGTCAATTGAATATTTTAGTTTTCATTGAACTTGGTAATAATTTCTTCTTAATTAATATTTTTTAAAAAACAATAATAATTTCATAAATTAAAATATTTGAACTAAATTATAAATATTGTAGTAATTATTATATTTAGGTATCTCTTTATTGAGTTCATAATTTTTTAAGACAGACTTCATCATTTTGTTTATCGAATCTAGTAATTCTATCCATATTTTTTTGAATTTATAATATAGACCATTTTAATAATTTTCCGGAATTTTATTGGAGACAAAATCTAGTTTTTGTACACGGAAAGAACAAGATGACACTGGATATCATCCCAGATTATACTCAGTGATATCTGTGGTGAAAAAAAATTTCAGATAGTAGCTAG